>CAUYRT010078805.1:0-19905 GCA_963574885.1 Lepilemur ruficaudatus
TGGTAGTATAGTCTACTTGGCAATTACAGATCTGAACAAGTATTAATTCTTGTTCAGTTTTTCGCTTTCAAATAAAAAAAAAAAAAAAAAACAGGCCGGGTGTGGTGGCTCATGCCTGTAATCCTAGCACTCTGGGAGGCCGAGGCAGGTGGATCATTTGAGCTCAGGAGTTCAAGACCAGCCTGAGCAAGAGCGAGACCCTGTCTCTACTAAAAATAGAAAGAAATTAGCTGGACAATTAAAAATATATAGAAAAATTAGCCGGGCATGGTGGCACATGCCTATAGTTTCTCAGCTACTTGGGAGGCTGAGACAGGAGGATTGCTTGAGCCCAGGAGTTTGAGCTTGCTGTAAGCTAGGCTAACGCCATGGTACTCTAGCCCAGGCAACAGAGTGAGACTCTGTCTCAAAAAAAAAAGAAAAAAAAAATTAAAAAAAAAAAACTTACAAATAAGCCTCGTCAATCATTAAAAGAGCCTGGTTCTGATATTATATGAGTTCTGTCAACCTTAATCAAATTGCCTGCCAGATCGTAGATAAGTAATGACTTGCTTAGGTTAAGCAAGGCCAGAGTTTTCCTTCTGTAGTATATACATCTCCAGAGTGAAAATAAACAGCCTCACACCTCTCACTGGGAGCCTCACTCTGCAGCTATTACAACTCAGTCTTCGCTCCAAAATAGGAGGAGGGCACATGTCAGCTTTAAGAGTATCTATTTTTCCTTCTTTCTCAATATGGTCATTAAAATCATTTTTAAACTATTCCATTAAACAGTTAATAATTGTTTTAATCTACACCAAAATAACACAAACTAGTTATCATTAAATGCTTCAGCATTAATATTAGTTTTAGCTAGCATTACAGAGTGATATAAAACAAAACAGAAATAGCTAACAATTCACAAAAGCAACACTAAAAGAATCGCTTAAAACTGCAAAGCTTTAATTCATATGCTAACATATTCAAGAAATGAAAAACTTAATTTTGTTGCAATACCATCTGCCATGTTTTAGATACAGCAGCATCTTGGAACAACTGTTAAAATAAGAGAAAGAACCTATTAATTTAGATTTTACATTCATTCCACAACCAAAGGCATAAATGTAAAATGAGCTTTATCTCTAAAATGTTCTCCTTGCTAATTTCTTTACATATAATTGGAAAGGACTTTCAAGCTTCATAATTAGCTGGGATATACTGTTAAGGAATTTCTAAGTATACAAGTATTCTAACTGCTGTAAAAGAAACGTGTTAAAAAGCAAGGATCCCAGTGACTAGGGAAAAATGAAATGACTTCCTTAGAGGAAAGAATTTAAAAATATAAGATAGCAGGCAGTCAATTTTATCTTAGGCAAAATACACTTCAATATTTTCCATTAGGTCAATAGAATCTAGAATGCAGAGTTTGTGGTTTAGAAATGTCAGAGACAAAAACAAAACAAAACAAAAAAACCCTTAGAATTTAACCATTTTAATCTATTCCTAAGCACATACAACTGTGTAATTATAACCTAAAATAAACCTAATAAGAATGACTAAAGTTTCAAACAACACCCTTTTCCAACATTTGACAGAGAGATTTTAAAGGACACCTAACTTTGAATATGATTGAAACTTTTATATCTGATACCAATGTTCAATCATTTATTGTCTTCATGATTTCCACTCTGATGAAAATTTTACAATCTCATATATTTCTTGTAAGTAGCAACAACAACAACAAAAAAAAAAACCTGTAAAATACTCTGCAAAGTACAAAAGGCTCTATAAAAGTTATTTGAGAAATGATCACTATTAGAACCAGAGGGAAGGAGAAAATTATTCTGTATAGGGAATAAAAAGAACCACAAAATAAGAATTGTAATTGTTGAAAATAAGAATTGTAATTGTTGAAGCAGTAGCACTGTGGACAGGGTGTGTTGTGGCTCCTCCTGTGCCTATTCTGTGCATGCTATGCCCAGACTAGGTCAGGACATTTCTTTCCCAATCCCCTGGAGGCACCATTCTTGTAAGTCTGCAGGGCACCCAAACAGACAAGGGCCTTGGTAGGCAAAGCAATACTTCACTCCTCTGTCACCATATTATTTATTGTTAAATTGCCCAAGTACACATGCAGCATACATTCACTGTAGGTGAATCAGAAACAAAAGAGGCTACTATTTCTCAGTCAATTAGAGAGAATAATCCTACAAGCAAATGGGGACTTCGTTTGCCTACTAAACGTCAAAGAATTTTTTCCAGAAAACTCACATTTCGACACAAAGAAAAAAGAATTATTAATTGCACAAATGAAAAACTCAAAACTCAGCTTCATTCTTGGTTGTCGAAGGCCTGTAGCATCTGAGATGTGCCTGTTAATTTGATTCCATGGCCAAGTGACATCTATAATCACAAATAATTAAGTGTCCTGTGTGTGTGTGTGTATATATATATCTATATATATACACACACAGACACATACATATATATACACACAGCTAGCTAAGAAAACATGAATCTAACCAAGTATTATAGTTTCTGCTCTACAGGGCAGATATCTGGTGAAATTATCTGTCCCCTAATAATCTACCTATCTGGGAGAGAAACTCCGAAATAACAAGTGAGACACTGACAGTGTTTCTTTAAAACGATTTTTCATATTATTTTTTTGGAGGGGATGCATTAACCTGGATTTACCAAGGTTCATATTTAGAAACCCACTTTGGGAGTTAGCTTGCAGGGCTCCTATTAACCACTGGTAAGATGCATAATGTCAAATCCCTGAGCTAAAATTTATCTGATGCCATAAAATATTAATATCAAATCTCTGCACAAGCTGCATTATATAATTAAAAACCCCACTGTGGCTACTGTCACAGTAACAAATGTAAAATTATTGTAAGACCTAACCACTATGACAATAGCTCTTTTAAAATGCATCCTCAAACAAAAGAAATAACAAATAATGACAATTGTGTTTGCTAGCCTAATAGGAGACCACAGTTAGCAACCAGTCTTACAATGACTCAAAATTGACTTTCATTAGGCATGGGATTTAAAAATTTTAAAAAAACCACTTTAGTTCTAAAATGTATGAGCAAAATTACATAAAAGACCTATATAAGTCTACAGTCAAAACACGACTATTGCAATTTCTTTTAAGAGAGAAATCCAACTAAATTACAATATAATTTAAAACATGGTGACTAGAGCTTGGAATTAGGAACTCAAGGTAAAAGTTTGATCTGTTTATTTTTGCTATAATCTCAAAAAGAATACATGCTATAAAAAAGAAAGTATGCTTAATTTTCAATAAATAGAAATCAAACTACTAATTTAGAAATCAGAACAATTCTAATCAGATAATAGGACTTGAAACTGTGTTAAGTCATGGTATATATAGCCAGCACTCCGTGTCCATCTGCAGATTCAACCAAATGCAAATCAAAAAATATTCAGGAAAAAAACAATAAAAAATTACAGAACAGGCCAGGCGCGGTGGCTCACGCCTGTAATCCTAGCACTCGGAGGCTGAGCCGGGAGGATCGCTCAAGGTCAGGAGTTTGAAACCAGCCTGAGTAAGAGCGAGACCCCATCTCTACTAAAAATTGAAAGAAATTAATTGGCCAACTAAAAATATATCAAAAAATTAGCCAGGCATGGTGGCACATGCCTGTAGTCCCAGCTACTTGGGAGGCTGAGGCAGAAGGATCACTTGAGCCCGGGAGTTTGTGGTTGCTGTGAGCTAGGCTGATGCCATGGCACGAACTCTAGCCCGGGCAAGAGAGCAAGACTCTGTCTCAAAAAAAAAATAATAAAATACAGAACAATAAAAAATAAAAAATTTAAAATACAGTATAATGATGATTTGCATAGCACTTACACTGTATTAGGTATTACAGGTTATCTAGAGATGATTTAAAGTACACAGGAGGATGTGCACAGTTTATATGCAAATACTACAAAATTTTATGTAGGACATGAGCATCCAGGGATTTGGGTATCCATATGGGGGGCAGGAAGGGTGTCCTGAACCAATCCCCCGTGGATACTGAAGGACAACTGTATTTAGAATTAGGTTTAAAATACACTTTGCCCCACCATAAACAACTCAGCAGAACCTCACTATAATTCTTATTACTGTAGGAGAAAACTTGCCGTTCATTTTGGATGAATATCCAAGATTTAACGAAGAAACAATAAAATAACCTCATTTAAAAATATGATCACCCTGTAAAATGCACCCACAAGGTAAATCATGGGTACAACATAGTAGGAAGATTCCAGTGTGGTTCTACTCAGGAGTTTAATAATCTATCAAGAACTATAAAAATATCTCCTCGGGATTTAGCAGTCTCAAGGTCTACTGGCACCACAGCTCAGATTCTAGGACACCAAGTTGAAATCCTGATGTGAGTTGTCATTAAATCATGGTAACATCTAGAAATCTAATTTCACAACAAGGGCATACAGGATGAAATGGGAAGGAGGAAATACTATGTCCAATCAAACTGCTTTGATTGGTGATCTGATGTTATTTTGCTGATGTTTTTATACAGAGGATAAATAACACCTCTCCTGCCAAACTGTACTATCACACAATTACATTCAGACATTCACCCTTACAAGACCATCTTGTAAGCCAATCATCAAATGTCTTCAATATATTGCAAGCTACGTAATACCAAGCCAAATTATGAGGTTTAACCCCGTTTCATAAACAAGGATTCCTCATACTCACTCTCATACTCTCATAGTCACCAGCACGAGAGGAACAACTTGAATTACTGAAATAGAGGTGAGTGGTACATATATGTCCATTCCCGCTGAAACTATGTTCACTCCCCAATTCTTATGTTATTCAATGCAATATTGTGTTATACACCTGCCCTGAGGCCAAAACCATGAAAAGGCCAAGTTAAATGTCTCAGCTCCAGCTTGTGATGCTATTTACTGCCAAATTCTAATGTCACTACAGTAGTTTCATGGCCTGATGAAATTAGTATTTTATCCATTAAACATTCATCCTTCTTCCCAATTTTACCTTCAACCAGGCAGTGTGTACAATTACTCACTGAACAGATATCAAATTATAGTAAAATAAAGAATACTAATTATTTTTATCCTGATACCATAAAAAGCTAGTAACTGTCAGAAATTTCCCTGGCAAGAGACAGAAGCCAGAACATACTTTTTAGTCCCTATATACCCAGGAGAAGCCCTACAATACTGAATATTTAAAACAAAAACAGACAAAACACGACATTAGTTCTCTAGGCACTGAATGATGTTGCACAGAATATATACACTTTAAATAGTAAAACTGTTAAAATATTCAAAATATTTGGCAAGTATTCTAGTAATATAATAATATGATAATAGATGCATTAGTATATCCAACATTTTACTATTTCTTCCTTCATCTAAAGTTTTCTTTAATCTTATTTGAAGCTGTGGTATTGCTCCCTAAACTGGACATGGAGAGTCACTGATTTCATTGGATTTTCAAGAGCGAAATTGTGTGTTGAAATCATTCATGGACCTAAAGAAGATACTTTAGCATCTTTCTACTCAGCGTGCTCCACCCACCTTATCACATCCTTTGGAAACGTGTTAGAAGGGAAGAATCTTGGGCTCCACCCGAGACCTACTGAATCAGAATGTGCATTTTAACATACCCGCCGCTCTCCCCTGCCCCCCCCCATAAAGAAATTCAAATGCACATGAATGCCATTCAGGACATCTGAGTGTTTAGTACTTATGTGGCAGAGTGCAAAGAAAGGGGTGGGTAGGCTGACCATATATAGGGGAAAATCACATTGTCTGTCCTTAAGGACTAAGAGAGACAGACATGTACGCATTATTACACCATTCCAGTTTTGCCTTGGGAGACACAGTCCCAGCCTGCAAGAAGGTATGGTACCTTCATGAAATGCAAAGTAGCTGGGGATGGCAGAAGCACCAGGTAGATAAACAAACCTATTAAAGACTTGAGCTTTAAGAAGTGAACAATTCAAGGACTTTGAAGGATTTTAAGGAGAGCAATCAGATGATCAGATTTATGTTTTAGGAAGATGATTACTCTGGCAAAATGTGGAAAAATGGATGATGCAAAAGGGGGGAAACCAAGACTAGAGACAGGAGGATGAGTTAGTGGCAGTTTAAGCAGGAGTTACACAGGCATTTTTTTCTTCTCACATGCTGAATCTCCTTTGACAGACTTTGTCTGTCTTCCAAAGTTTGAAAAGGAGGATGGAAGGGTAAGGAATGGTAACAGAGAAGAGATAAAAGAAATCTGTTTATAAGTTACAGGGAGGATAGAAATGGTACTGATGCATATATATAAATATAAAACTGTAAAAACTCAGTTTAATTTTCTACTTTATAAAATGGAGAAAACACTATTTTAGAAATTCAAGATACTATAGTCCCTTCAATCATGCTTAAATAAAAAAATGAAAATAAATTTAAAAATTTTTTAAATAAAAATAAATTATAAATATCAATTAATAACATAAAGTACTACACTTATAGATACATGATATGTACACAGTTAAATAAATATGGATCCTAGAAAATATCCTAAACATAGTGTTGCTGCTTGGATAAGTCACTGATAGCACCCTTTCTCTGCCTATATGAGTTATTTCTCTCTCTTAAAATTCAAGTGTAGAAAAGTTTGGGTGAGAGTGACATAAGAAGAGCACTTATTAATTTTTACTTTATATCTAATTTGTTGTAAAAGTGAATAAATAATGGGGCCAACAGATGGATTCAGGTAAATTCTCAGATGTGTACTTATTAATACATAAAGAGGCATCATATACTGTTCATGTAAAGTATTATCATTTCTGATATATTGATACACTTAAGAGACTGGAAAAGTCCCTATTTCAAGTAAGAAAGAAAGAATATTTGACACTTACTTGTTAGTGATAAACTTAGGATTACATTTAAAATGAGACAGCAAGGAAAGGCAGTTCTCAACTTTAAAGTGGGGTTGATCTGGAAAAACGTATTTACCCAATGGCTGTTTGGAACTTTAACATATTTTTTTTCTCCAAAATCATTTACGTGGTGACTATGTAGCCCAGCCACACCACAAAGCCTATTTCACACAGCCTTGGTACTGCAAAGGCCATAGATGTCATTGGTCCAGTCTCTCACCCAAGGAAGAGACCCTTTCCATGCTATCCTTCGCAAACAACAACAGAACTCGTCCAGTAACAAGGAGCTTGTGTCCCTTCAAAGCAGCATTTTCTCTCATGAGGCAGCTCTACTTGTCAGATAGTTCTTTCTTTTGAAACATAATCTGCATCTCTGAGTGCCCCTATAGAACAAAAGACGAATCATGTATCACTATTTCAACTCTCCCCACCCCCAACGAAATCCCGGCCTCCGATGGTCTGATTTAAGAAGAAAAGGGTACAATTTGAAGTCCGGGGAAACCAGTCCTGCATATGGCTGTATGTGAAGAATGACCTTGTGCCAAAGGGCTACGAATAGTAAAATTTAACAAAATTATAAATGCTGAAAAACACACCGTCTCCTGAGAGAAAAGTGGCTAGTGTGTTCAAGGAGCACACCCAGAAAATCCTTAACATTTCCAACAACAGAAATACAAGCTGTTAACGTTAGTCAGTGTCCCCTCCAAAATTTAAAACAAAGCAAAGCAAAAAAAATTCTGATTCATTTACTGAATCATGTTGTATTATTGTTTGTGAAATAAATTTTCTGTAGCATATTAGGGAATTCCAACAATGCAAACAGAGATTCTAAACATATAAGCACAGCCTAACAGCGATTGGTAATTAAGGTCAGTCAGTAGCCAAAATTATCCTGATGTGTTGGTCCCTTTCTTCAAAATCTTCCTGCAGTATAACAGCCTAGCTACATCTTATTCCTTTTTGGGTGGACTTTTTTTTTTTAAACATTGTAATTGTTTCACTTTGAACTCAAAGAATATTACACTTATGCTGGGCTGGTGGTTACTTCTACACAATTCTAAATATTGATTATGGCATTTAACCCTAAGCGTGAAGGATACGAACTACCTTAGATGGTTCTTTTCCCCTATTTTGAGGCCCTTCTTTCTCTCCTAAAAACATATCCCAAGAATACAGTTATCAAAGGATTTGGTTTACGGAATTGTGATTGAAGGTAATCACAGTTTTACGTATAAAAATGAGATAATGATTATTTTTCTAACATAGCCACTGGGATCTGATTTTCTAATAATTTAGGAAGAAGTGTTGTTATTTTCTTTTTCTCCCCAATGACCGTGTACCCAATGTGCCAATAAAATGAACTACTATGAATTTTAAAATGCACAAAAGACTCTACAATTTAAAAAGTATGAATTAGTACTGTATACAACAACATAAATAAATCTCACAGACCCAATGAGCAGTGCAAGACACTAGATATATGAGTATATACTGTATGAGTCCACCTTTATAAAGTTCAAGGACAAGCAAAACTGACCCATGCTGAGACTAGTCAGAATAGTCACTTCCTGCAAGAAAGAGGGAGGGCTGCCTGGAAAGGGCATGAGGGGACCTTCCAAGGCAAAGGAAATCTGTATCTTGATCCGGGTAGTGGTTACCACATGTAATAACTCAGCCAGCTGTTCTATTAGCATGCATTAACTGTACACTTGTGTACATTATACTATACCTCAACTGGAAAACAATGTAACACACTGTTTCCAAGTGCCTCCTTAGTTTCAATTGTAAATTTAAGAAAACTAGCATACTAAAACTACAGCAGTTACATGTGCCCACACTATTACTGACTTCCAAGAATTCCTCATTATTGAGTACTTCAAAGAAATCACTTTGAAATCAAAGTAACACACTAACATATATAAGAGGAGTTAATAAAAATAACAGCAGCTGACATTTATAGAGCTTTTACTATGTGCCAAGCACTTTACTTTCATTATCTCATTTAATCCCCGCAACAGTAGTAAGAGATACTACTGTTTTTAATCCCCATTTTACAGATAAAGAATCCAAGGCTTAGGTCCAGATCATTGCCCAAGCCCACATAAATAATAAGAGGTGAGTTGGTCTATAACAAGAATAGCTGAAATGCAAGCTCTATGTCAACTTCTCAGTTCTCTGTATCAGGGTGATATAAAAATAAAATTAACCACACAGTGCCAAACAGCAAAACATAAGCAGAACATGTAACCTAAGTTCAATAATATAACTAGTACATATTTTTTTCTCAATTAAGATTAAAAGGCACATCACTGGCTCTCAAGAACTGAAGTCCCTACTCACGTTCCAACTGATATATAACAGAAGAAAATGTTCTTTGGGGTAGTTTTTTCATTATCTCTGCCCATCAAAATATATCACACAGTAAAGCAACTAAATAGCTGTAAACCAAGATAGGCACAATGCTAACTTCAGTGTTTACTCCAATTCATTCAAGAGTCCTTTCAATTTGGATATACTAGTAGGAGGCATGCCCAGGATTAAGATGGAAAAAAATTAAACATACTCTCAAAAGGGCTTATTTTCTAAACACACTGTATTGTGTGGAGAATTTGGTAGAGGACTACATGGGAGTAGGATGGGAAGATCTGTGCTCTATACACAACATAATTTTAATCAGGGACAAAATACATCAAATAACCCATCAAACATGCTACTGCATTAGGCATTAGTGTAAAACTATGAGCACTGGAATTCACATTCTCAGAAGATGAACACCAATTACACCATCCGCAATTCAGAACTGGTCTTCCTTGAAAAGTATGCAAGAAAAAAACTGGGCTAATATTCTGAAAAGGGTTGTACCCAAAAATTATTTGGAGCAGAGACAAGGAAAGAAGACACAGAAATGTTTCTCAAAAATTTTTCTCCAAAGATTTTACAGAATGTTTTTGGCAAATATATTTTCATTTACTTGGGGATGCTAGCAAGTCTACAAAGTAATATCTCAAAAATATTATAAGTCAGAATTCTTAAAAAGACAACAGAGAGACCTACCCTAAATGAATTTAAATTCTGTAATAATAGTGTAACAGAAACACAACAAAATCATATCAAAAGTAAAATATGCCTATTCAAACAAGCATTTCATCTCTGCAAAACAATTTGCTTCACATAAAAGTCTAATTTTGCTCTCAGTTTTAAAAGTTATTAAAATAACACATCAGCTCTTACAGGCAAGACCAAACTGTAAGACAATTTTACATATTTATCAAAAGATCATTCAAAGAAAACTCACCAAGTCTGCAACGTGTATATGCTTGTGCTTCGGAGGGAAAGCAGAGAAGCGATTTTCTGTACTTACGCTAGAGTTCACTTCAGTGTTAAAAACACATCAGCACAGTCCTGCCTGTAATAAAGTCTGGACTAGCAATGTGCCTTTGGGTTGGGCTTTTCTCTTACAAGATAAGCTGTTAAGTCATGCCTTGATTTCAGATCTGCTAACATATAGAGCCTTCTAATGTAGCCTTCTCTCCACCCCCACAACCCCCCAACTGCACTCTGCTCCACACCCTCTGAGCCCGCGTGTGCACACACACATACACACACACACACACACACACACACACACACACACACACACACACACACACACAAAAGGCACTGCAGGGCAGAAATTCCTCAGGTGCTCGCTAATGGAATTCCCAGGGTCTTGGAGCCGCTTCGGGGATCAAGAGATCTCACAGCCCCTGCTGGGGTAAGGAGCAGCGAGTCTGTTCCATTTAATCAAATACAGAATGAATTTTTCAGCTCTATTCACTAGCTTGTCTCCAGGGCTCTCAAAAGGCACCAGACAGCTAGAATCACACACATGTGGCTCTTTTAAACAAGTATAATTAGTTTGATTTTAAAAAGCCACATTAATAATATCACCTCAGGACCATTATTCAGGGGACAGATGACAATGATACTGTATGTTTTAAGCCCGACAATGGGGGAAAGAGCACAAACAATGAGGGAAAACTGGGAAAACTTGAACGATTAAAAAACAACAACAACAAACCAGTTTTTCATTTAATTGTAATCCAATATTTTTAAAATGACATTAAGTATATTCCATAAGCCACCATCCCTTAATTTTAACAGGAAAGTCTCAAATAAAACCCTCCTCCCCATGCTTCTGAAAGTGAATTAGTGCCAAATACACAACAAAAATTATCACATGGAATATTTACATACAATATAAAAATTTATACACAAACAAAACATAGTCTAATTTAACAAAATTTATTGAAAATATTATCAATCAAAAAACACTATAAAAGCAAGTCCTTCAAAGCAATATATTTAGCAACCAGACTCCACATTGTTTCTAATCTAATTAGTTTGCATTAAGTAGTAAGTTCATTTATCTAAAGAAAGACTACCAGGTAGGCAACTCATCTACACTTTTAATGTGTCATCTATACTTCTACATAGTAACAGTGCTAATCACAGGATTTTAGCTAATGTAATTAAACGTTAAAACAAATTTTTCAATTCATTACTTTTTATTTCCTATCTCCTCTCTGATTTCACTAAGACAACGTTTAATTTCTGAAATCATTTCTTTAGCATTTTACTTAGAAACAATCACTAATTTTTTAGTCTACATGGTCACAAAAAAACATTTCTAGAGAACAAAAATTTTACTTCAACTTATATTTTGACAAAACCATAGATGAAATCATCTACAAAGTCATGAAAGCATACATGCAAAGTGAAAAATTAAGAGGAAAGCACAAGAATCAATTGACAAATTTTACCTAACCTCTTTAGAGCAAAGCCCTAAAGTTCATATTCCTACATACAGCCTTCATCTTTACATACATATGTGTGTGTGTGTATAACTGAGGCTTATACACACACACATACATACACATACCCTGATGGCTGGGGGAGTGCTATCTTAAAGTGAACTTAATTCCTTTCATGCAAACTACCTAAACTACCTGCAAAGAAGGCAAGAAGATCGATTTAGAAGCCAAGGTACACAAGCTAGATCAACACACTCCAAGTCCTAAGGGCTCTTTGTACTTGAAGGCTTGAGAGTCAGAGCTGTTTAAGTACTTTGCACAGAAGAGAAGGCTGATGAGAACCACAGCAATCAATCAAAGCATCCCCAGTGAGCTGCTACACAAACAACAGCACAGTACCTCTAGTAACTGATTTTCCTGGTTGACTAAACTATTCAAACAAAGACAGATTTCCCAAACACTATATCCGAGTTTTTGCATGAAAGTTAAACAATATACATTTGTGTGTTTTTTAATAGAAATATAAATGTTTCTGTTCTACACACTGCCAAACACACACCCAGGGCACGTCTTTACAAAATGAAACAGGTTTTCTCCATCCTTCTCATATAACTTCAAGTATGGGACAGTTGATTCCAACATGTGCATAACAGAGACTACAGGATTTGTTGCCTCCCTGGGTTCCTAAGAATGCTTTCTAAGTTAAACGCTAATTTAAAATTTCCAGAAATTTTCCTAAGTTTTTCTTTCCTCTTATCCTAAACGTTGAACTATCCCTACATTTTCACCTAAAAATAGACTACCAGGAGAAAAAAAAAAACTATCAAATGTAATAGAATGTTTAGAATTATACTGAGAACAAGCTTATTTCCTTCTCCAATCCCCTCCCCACCTTCTCCTTGGAGACAGTCTCCTTTAAGTACGGCAAGTGTCAGTTGGGAACTGAGGCTTATGGTATCAGAGAGGCACGGCATCAGAATTAACTGATTTGCCCTCTTTCATCTTTACTGGCATAGGCCTCAGAATAAATCTCATATTACCTTTTAGTACAAACTCCTGTTTTTCAAGGTGTCTGATTGGAGACACAAAGGCTGACTTTCTGTTAATGGGATTCCCTAAATTCTAGATCTCAACTGGAAAGCAGCCTGCCCTTAAAATCACCTGCCACCCTCTGTCGTCCTGCCCAGGAAGGGCAGGCATTACGGACAGGAGCTACTTTGCAGAGCCTTCCACCTGATTTGGTGGGGTTAGGGAGGACAATAAAGGGAAGGGCAAGACAGTCTATCTATTCCTCTCGGTGATTTATTACCTAAATTCCTAGATGTGGAGAGAAAGCAAGAAAGGTCTGGAAGCTGCGACTGAAAAAAAGAGCGAGCTGCAATGTATTTAGCAAATGATAATGCAATCCGCAGACAGCTTCACAGAGAAGGAAAAATACACTCCCTGGGGCTGGGAAGTCACCGACTCTGAGAGGGCAGAAAAAGATACATTGTGCAGGAAATTTCGCTTGCTACTCGCTACACATAAATCACTGTCTCTCGCGGGCGCTCTGCGGGGACCTGGGCTGAGAGGCGAGGGCCACGGCCCCGGGAGCAGGCGCAGGCGCCCCGTACGCCCGCCACCGCGCGCCTCACCTGCCCCGGCGGACCTCCTCGCGCAGCTGACACCTCACCCCACCTCCTCCCGCGAGCTGGCTCCGAGTCCCGAGGAGGCGAACGCCGGAGCTCCGGGCCGGGCACCCGTCTGCATCCAGCCCGCACCCCCACGCGCCAGGGGCCCGCGCCCGCCTCCCGCTCCGAGCGGCCAGGCCCCGTGGCTCCCAGCCCCTCCCTCGCACCTCTCCGCGGGGCGGGCTACGCCTGCAGACCTCCTGCGCGGCAGCCGGCTCCCAAAGCCGCCCCCAGGGCATCCCGCCGCGCGCTGGCGGCCGCTGCGACCCGGACGGACCCTCCATGCGCGGGGCAGCGCGGCAGGAGCGCGCGGCGCCTCGCACGCCGGGCGGGGCGGGCGCGGGGTCCGCTCTCCGAGCGCCGAGCCGCGCGGGCCGGGCGCCGGGGCTCCGGGAGGGGACGGGGGGCGGGCGGAGCCACCGGGGCGCGTCCCCGCGGCCGCGCTCCTCCCGCCATGGCGCGCGGGCGCGGGACCCGGCGGGCGCGGGGGTGCGCGCGCAGCGGCCAGAGCGGCCGGGGTCGGGCCGTACCAAGCCGCCGCGCGGGGGGCGCCTCTCGGCCGCCGCGGAAAGGCCGCGGGGCGGGCCGGGCTCCCCGGCGTTGTGGGACGGGCCAGGCGAGTGGCCCCGGGCGTCGCGGCGGTCCCCGAGATGCTGCACGCGCTCCCCTCGCCTTGGCGTCCCCCGCAGAGCCGGCACTTCTGGCTGCCCCGGAGGCCGGCACGTGTCCTGGCCGCCACCACGCCCTGCGGGCCGCGGCTCCGGCGTCTCCCTGCGGACGGTTCCCTTGCCTTTTCGGCCTCCGTGGTTCTTTCGTTCCTTAGGGAACTCCGTGTGTCCCACCCCGCGCCCTGCCTTCACGTACACGGAAGCGCTTACAAAACTCAGCCGAGGAGAAGCGCAGTGTCGCCCGCTGAAACTAGCGTGGCCTTTGGCCCCAGCGTCTTCCCAGCTTGTCGGTTGGACCTGTCCAAGTTATCTGATCTCACTGAACTTCAGTTCAAACAGAAAAAGGAAAAAATAGCTTCTATTTAAAAGGGTGTTGTGAAGCATAAATATGATACTTTGTGAAAAGCACCTGTCATTCAGTGGGCATTCGAGGACTGTAACTTACATATAAATAATAATTATTAGCATTTCGTTTTTTTAACCATCATCATTACTTATTAGTTTACAAAAGGAGCCCTAATGATACTTGAAGTTCATAAATAGCGCTGAACTTCAGGAGAAATATGCCATTCCCCTTTAACTTCTTACTTGAATTAGAAAAAAAGATGCTTAGAAAGAGTGGTATTGTTCAAGCAGGTTAGCGCTCTGCTTTGTGAAAGCCCTGGGAAGGCAGTGTAGGAGGGGGAAAAGAACTCTAACTCTAGTTCGTCTTCCATTGTTCCATTTTTTGCTTATTCAGAACGAGAATCTGTATGGCATTAACTTAATGTGTAGTAAATAATTTTTCATTTAGGAAGTAAGACCTATACACATAGAAGATTTAACTGAAATGACAGTTTTGTATGAATGGAATTAAAAGTCTTGCAGGATTCTTGTGGCTACTGACAATTCCAGGTTCTTCTTGTGTGACCGGATCAACTCTCAACACCCCTGGATCTCACAGAGCCATTTGATTGTCACCATGCCTACTGTTACTCATAATCAGACTGAGACATAGTCACAATGTTTGTTGATACTAATTCTCTTCTTCTGCCTTGTTCATAAAGTGGAGAAATCACTTCAGGTGCAAAATAATTTTTCACTAATGAATCATTCATTCATTTGTTCAATGTTTACTTTGAAAGTATTTATTGAGCTCTATGCCATTGCTAGGCACAGGGGTACATGGAGAAATAATTCATAGTCCCAAGTGTCAAAGAGCTCACGATTTAATTGTAGTACAGACATATAAATGGAGAAGTAAGTACGCTGAGACTTCTTCAGTGCAATGAATAGGGACCTGCGGGAGCCCAAGGGCAGTGTTGCCCTCCCTATCTGAAGTTTGGGAGTGGGGCTTGCCAGGAAAGTCTTGCCGAAAGATATGATCCATGAACTAAGTCTTAAAGGATAGTAGGAGTTGGCTAGGTGAAGGTGAAGGAGTGGAAAATGGTCTGGGCAAAGGGGACATTATTAATAAAGGCATAAGGCAAGAAACAACAAGGCAGCTCAAAGGAACTGTAAGCTTTTCTGTGTATCTAAAGTATAATGGACAGCTAGGGATTGGTAAGTGAAGGCACTGCAGAAAGAAGCCAAAGCCAGTTCACACACAGATGGCTGTGTATACCATGCCAAGAAGCTGGGACTTTATCCGATAGGCAGTGGGGAGCCAATGCATGGTTTTAAGTGGGAATGTGATGTAGTCAGATCTATGTTTCAAAGGATCTCCTAGCAGGAGTGATAAGGATATATTTGAGAGAGCCAAGCCTAAAGTCAAAAAATTGGCGGCTAGGCACAGTGGCCTATGTCTATAATCCCAGCACTTTGGGAGGCCAATGCGGGAGGATCACTTGCAGCCAGGAATTCAAGACCAGCCTGGGCAACTTAGAGAGACCCAGTCTCTACAAAAAGAGAAAAATTAGCTGAGCATGGTAGTGCATACCTATAGTGCCAGCTATTCCAAGGCTGAGGCAAGAGGATCACTTGAGCCCGGGGAATTGGAATCTATGCTATGATGATGCCACTGCACTCCAGCCCAGGCAACAAAGTGAAATCCTATTTCAAGAAAAAAAAAATTAGAAGCTTCTGAAGCAGTCCCAGCATTTTAATTCAATCAAAAGACTGAATTAGGAAAATTGTAAAAAGGACAGAGAACGGGGGATATATTGCAGAAACAAGAGGAAATTTTGGCAGGACTTGAAAACTAACTGCATGTGGAAGGTACAGAAAAGAGAGGGTGCAAGGCTAATACCAGCCTTCCAGCTGGGGTGGAGGTAGCCACTCTCCCTACCCCTATAGTACCGGAGAAGAGAGTAATGCCCTGCAAAAGATACAGCTTTTAGAAAAACAATAATTTGTTCAGTTTTGAACCTTTTGAATTTGAGGTGCCTGTGTGCTATGGTCTGAATTTCCCCAAAGAGGTGGGGCTTTTAGGAAGTGACTAAATCTTGAGGATGGAGCCCTTATTAATGGGATTAATGACCTTATAAAAGGGTTTCAGGAAACTAGCTAGCCCCTTCTATCCCTTCTGCCATGTGAGGACACAGAGAGGCACCATCTGTGAGGAACTGGCCCTCACCAGACACTGAATCTGCTGACACCTTGATCTTGGACTTCCCAACCTCTAGAACTGTGAGGAATAAATTTCTGCTGTTTATAAATTACCCAGTCTAAGGTATTTTGTTACAACAGCAGAAACAGCCTAAGACATTGTGGAACCTCCAAGCACAGGTCACCAGGAGGTAGATAACTCCAAGCTGGAGCTATAAACTGAAAAGTCATCAGCATAGACTAGTATTTATACCAGGAAAGTGGAAGTGATCTCTCAGAAAGAATATGAAACACTAGAAAGTTGTAGCCAAGGATGGATCTCTAAAACACCAGTAACTAAAGCCTCCAATTATCCTGATGAATTGGGAGGGAAGGTTGTTCACTTTTAAAGGATGTTTGAAGAAGATGGTGAAGGTTTGGAATGGTCATTAGGAAAAACGAGAGTTGAAAAATGAAAGTTGAAAATCAGTCAGAGATTGATGAGTGATGTTGAGGGCCTGGCTAAGGTTGGAGACCATGAATTTATAGTGATGGGGTTTGTGTGATTATGTGATTTCTTCTATAAAAATTTAGCCACTCAGGTATGGGGGAAAAGCGTAACACAAATCCAAATTTGGAGTTTTGCTGGGAGATGTGCAAGAAGGAAACTAATACATGGTATTGGTAAGAAAGTAATTAACTCATCAATCATAGAATCTAGGCAAAGAGCCAAAAAAGATTTGAGAAGAATCATAGACAGGAAGAAATGACAGATTAAAGAAGATTCCTATAAGGTTAAAGAGCAATTGTTACTGCATTGAGTGTAAAAAAACCAAGAAATCTTTGGTGATGATCAGAGTTTATCATTTCACAATTAGAACAGTTGCTGGTAATGATTAGGTCTAGTATACTCATGGATGCTGTTGGGTGAAGTGGTGTGAACATTTAAGGTCATCAGAGTTGATGATACCAAAAGACATTGGGGCTTGAGAGACGGGCAGATGTTGGAGAGACTGAGAGGCTGGTAAGAGAAACAGCCTGAGCCCAGTACCAAGTCCTCAGGGACTAGGTGAGAAGGTTGTTAGATGATAATAAGTGACAGGGATGTACATTCAATGAATTTTAGGCCTGAATTGTGCTACTTTTAATAATAAATGTTAAAACTGGCTCTTCAAGAGTAACATGATAGAATAACTAGAGTCAACGGTCCAGTATTAAATTCCTGACTGTATCTCATTTGACCTTGGTCAAATTACTTAAACTCCTGGAGTCTTGATTTCATTACTTGTAAAGTAGGGACAATGATAATACCTCCTACTTCAGTGGGTTGCTAGAAGGATTAATTGAAATGATACACACAAAGCACTCAATACAGCACTTGGCACGTAGCAAACACTGAATAAAAGCTAAATATATAATAATAATATTTAATGCTTATATAGTTATTGCTATGTGCTAAGTGTTATTTTAAGTACTAATCCCGTATTACAAATGAGGCAACTGAGGCACAGAAACACGAAGTGCACTGACTAAGGTCACACAGCTAATCTAGAGGCTGGACTCTTGATTACTATACATTAATTTCTTTCCACGATAAAAATATTTATTCTTATTAATATCACTTCAAATAAATTGATCAATTTAAAGACTTTTATTGAGCATCTTTTAGGTGTAAAGTACCAAATTAAAGAAATAGAAGGAAACACCTGTAGCAAACACACCTCATGGGCCTCCTCAGAGTCTCTTGGCCTCATCTGTCTCTGAGACCTTGCAGTGTGCTCCTCACACCATTTCTAGATGTTGCAGAGCTTGGAATCTGGCCTTCCCAGCATCTGCTAAGAGGGCTAAGTGATGCAACTCAAAAGTACAGTTGTGTTATCTCCCCCATGGAATATGAAAAGGAGGGCAACGATTCCTTCTTCCTTCCTCCACCCACGGACTGTTCCAAGACATGGTATGTGCATACAGCTTGTCTGGAGATGGCCCTCACAGCCAAGCAGGAGTACGGGCTGAGTCGTCAGCTGTGTCGCTTGTGACTTTCAAGGAACATTGACCAACATGGCAACATATTACTTTGCGTTTGCTTCCCAGCTTTCTCTATCTCTTTGCCGTTCTCCTCCCACTGGGGTTGATGTAAGTCTTGCTTCAGTCTCCGGTTATTGCAAAGTCTCTAAACATAAGGAGTTTATAATAAAGCTTTAGAAAGTTTAGGCCTATGTATATATAAAATAAGTAACAGGGCCAGGTGTGGAGGCTCACACTTGTAATCCTAGCATTTTGGGAGGCCGAGGCAGGAAGATTGTTCAAGGCCAGAAGTTTGAGGCCAGTCTGGGCAAGAGTGAGACCCCATCTCTACAAAATAGAAAAATTAGCTGGGCATGGTGGCATGTGCCTGCAGTCCCAGCTACTCGGGAGGCTGAGACAGGAGGATTGCTTGAGCTCAGGAGTTGGAGGTTGCTGTGAGCTTGGCTGACGCCACGGCACTCTAGCTCGGGCAACAGAGTGGACTCTGTCTCAAATAAAGAAATAAATAATAGTATAAATCACTATTTGATAAACAGCAAATGAGTGAGATATAGCAGTTATTTTTAAGTGGTAGCTTAAAAATAACTTCCAGTTGAAGCAGAGGAAGGAAGGCTTCATGAAGGAAGACGAAGTTTGAGTCCCAGCCTGAATATTATTAACTACATGATCATCTTGTATTTTCCAGGCCTTGGTTTCCTCAAATACAAAACGCAGATAGCAATACATATGTTGCTCCTTCATACATTGTTGATGAGAATAAACTTCTCCAGGGAAGAAAATTTGACAATATTTGTCAAAATTTATTATGTTTTTACCCTTTAATCCCACAGTTCCAGTTTGGAAACTTATTCTACAGAAAACTTTTGCACTCATATGAAAAGCTCATTCACAGCAGCTCTTTTTTTTTTTTGAGACAGAATCTCGCTCTGTTGCCCAGGCTAGAGTGCCGTGGCATCAGCCTAGCTCACAGCAACCTCAAACTCCTGGGCTCAAGCGATCCTCCTACCTCAGCCTCCCGAGTAGCTGGGACTACAGGCATGCGCCACGGTGCCCTGCTAATTTTTTCTATACATTTTTAGTTGTCCAACTAATTTCTTTCTATTTTTAGTAGAGACGGGGTCTGGCTCTTGCTCAGGCTGGTCTCAAACTCCTGAGCTCAAACGATCCTCCTGCCTCAGCCTCCCAGAGTGCTGGGATTGCAGGCGTGAGCCTCAGCAACATTGTTTATAACAGAAACAGTCGAAGTGTCCACCATTAAGAGCTACATCCACACAGTAGAGTACTAAAAAGAAAAAGGAACCTCTCAGAAACTACTATG
>CAUYRT010078806.1:0-19618 GCA_963574885.1 Lepilemur ruficaudatus
TTCCCTGCTATTTGGGTGGGTGTGGCTGGTGTTTTGCTTGTGCCCAGGTGTTTTTGTTTGGTTTTTGCTTGGAATATGCAACGGCAATCCAGCCCAGGCAAAAGTTTGTGACTCTGGCTAAAAAAAAAAAAAAAAAAAAAAAGGTCTTTGTTGAATGATTTAAGAGCTTAAATTTCTAAGCATATCATTCAGAGGCCAAATTCCTATTGTTAGGAAGTGACATTTCAACTTCACTGTTCTCCAGTTTGCATTGGTCTGTCGTTTTCCTTTACTCTTGTTAACCTTTAAGGCAATGGACACATTTCAAGAAAAATAAAGAGTACTAAGATTTGTCTCATGTTCAAGTTTCAGTTTTGGTTCACCATCTGGATACCGCAGGACAGCCAGTTGGACACACCTTCTTTCCATGGGAAATGTATGTAAATGATACAGTCAAACAGGCTCAGCAATATAAAACTATACTGCCTAAGGGCTACAGTCACAAAGCCACTGATATAGAGAGTTGAGAGATGTAAGCTAAAAACTTCTTAAAGATATAACATTCCAGAACAGTGTTTTTTGTTTTTAACTAAAACTTTGCCTTTTTATGATGTCTTTCCTCCCAAAGGTAGAAATGCAGTCAAAATAACATTAATTATTTTAAAAAACAAATAACTAAGGGTTTGGGATGGCTAAACTATGTTCATCAAGATCCCCATCTCTAGTTTTTCAAGGGACTGATCTCTACTGCAGCAAAACAGCCGCGGGAAGAGCTCCTCAGTGGTGAAGCTGAGTAGTAGAGAAGGATGGAAGTACTCTAGTCCAGGAACATTGTCCACATCCACATTGGTGGTCACCTGTTCAGAGTTTGTTTCTAAGAACAGTGAACAGCTGCTGCGTACCAGACTCTGAGCTGGACATGGGGCATGAAATAAGAACAAGGTGCACATGACCTGTCCTGACCACACACTGTGAGGGTCATCTCGATGAGCTCGATGGCCCCTTCCCAACAAAACATTCCTTATTTTTCATTTAAAATCGAGTTTTAAATCCCTAATGAAATCATCATCAAAAAATATATCCCCACTTCAAGGTTTTTGATCTACTCATAGATGTAGCTTACAAGTTAGCAAGATCGATTGTGTCATAGTGAGAATAGCTTAACCACAATCAGATCCCCTAGAGAAAAGCTGATCATCCCTCCAGGGTCCTGCAGGCCAACTTACAGCTTTTAGAAATGAGTACCTTTTGGAATTCCCCCAGAGATGGGGAAATTTGGCTTTATGCAAGCCATTCAACCTTCTAATTTCCTCCAAAAAAGTCCCAAGGAGCTCCTAAATCCTTACAGACCTCAGTTCTAGCGGCCCCCCATCTGCTGGGGGCCTCCAGTGGATGCCTGAAACCTTGGACAGTACCAAACCCTGCGTATGCTATGGTTTTTCCTGCACATACATGCTTGTGAGAAAGTTTAATTTATATATGGGGCACAGTAAGAGACTAGCAACAGTAACTGTTATAGTAACTCTCTCTCTCAAAAGATCTCACTGTACTGTGCTCACCTCTTTCAAACTGGTTGACCAGGAATAACTAAAACTTCGGGAAGCAAGACCTCAGATGATAAGGGGTACTACTATATGTATTCAACAATCCTGTAGTAGGCTGCCTGTGTTAGGAACTTGTTTATTCAGTCAGTAAATAATTACTGTGTGCCTACTATGTGCCAGACATTGTTTTGGACACTTGAGATACACTGGTAAACAAAGATTCTAGACCTCATGGCCCTTAGATTCTATCAGACTAGCACAAAGCTAAGAAAGACCGACGCTCTATCTTCAGGCAGTGGAGAAGACAGCCTCACATATAACTATAATGTAATGTGGTGAGTAGTTGGCCATCAATATGGAAAAAAAATGGGGAGCAAACAGACAGTTCTGCTGGGTGCAGGGAACAGGCAATGCAGAGGTTACACAAAGCTAGGTGTGACCACATGGCCCTATAAACCAGCCCCATGCTTTCACAAGCAGCAAAGGACTCTCCCCATCGGAATGCCTATTTTTTATGCTTATATATTTGTAAGAGAAAGAACTTTTGAAATTGGCAGCCACATCCTGGAGACCAGCTTAAAGACACCAAAAGTTTTGGTCTGCCGGCCAGACGACACTCCCCCTCATCACAACACCCTCGGAAAGGGTTTGGTGGAAATGTTTTCTCTTCCAATTGACAGAGTGAGGGAAGAAACCTCTGGCCCAACATCTGGTGCGTTCTGTGCTGGACTGTATTCTTGAAGCTATGACTATATGAGCAACACTTCCCTTGGGGAAAAGCCCTTTGCCCAGAGAGGAAACTGACAAGCGGGAGTAGCCAGGGCTCTCAAGGGCTGTCATCTCAGGAAATAACTCCGGGACAGAAATGGATTGCTGCTTTATTATTTTTTGGAGAAAGAAAAGAGGAACCCGCCCTTTTTCCACTTGTAGATTGTGACACAGAACAGCTGCTAGAGACATAAACCCTTTCAGAAGTAAAAGGAGTGTTTAGGTGGATGTTTTGTGGGGTTTTTTTTTTTTTTTTTTGGCTTTTTGGCCAGAGAGAATTCTTCCCACATGGCAACTGATTGAGCATTAGCTGGACAAACTTTTCATCTTGGCATGTGCACATGTTTATTACATAAATACAAAGCAACTGTGTGATTCTAAGATTTATCTCCAATCAAAAAGCGCCCATGAGACCTGTCTGGATGGTGCTGAAATGATCTGGACACTTGGCAACAAAGGTTCTTGAAGAGCTGAGTTCATTTTGCTTTAATGGGACCAGCACCGCCAGAGCAGCGGGTGGGTCAGAATGAGTGGATCCGCATTGAGGCTGCCCTTCTCACTGTCCTCCAGCTAAACAGGGGAACTCTGCTGTTCCCTTAAACACACGGTGCCACGTCTCACTCCCGTGGCCTTCTGGTGCCATCACCGCTGCTAGAAATGCCCACCCACCCTCCTGCTCCTCACATCTACTGAACTCTCCTCCTCACGTTTTTAGGCTCATCTCAGAAGTTATTGCTGCCTGGAATCCTTCCTGAATTCTTCCAGCCTCCCAAGTAGCTGGGACTACAGGCACGTACCACCACACCCGGCTAATTTTTCCCATTTTTTGTAGAGATGGGGTCTCGCTCTTGCTCAAGATGGTTTGGAACTCCTGGCCTCAAGTGATCCTTCCGCCTCGGCCTCCCAAAGTGCTGGAATTACAGGCATGAGCCACCGTGCCCAGCCTTTCTTCTGGGTATTTTAATGTATCTATACAAATATAGACGTGACATATACACGTTATAATAATTACACCTTCATGTTATTCACTTAATGTTTTGTAATCTGTGTTTTTCATTGACATTTGACATAATGTTGTGGACATTTTCCTATGTCAATAAATATTGTTTAATTTGTCCCCAATTCCTTGTCATTATAAAAATTCCTAAAATATTTATATTCTCATTAAATACTTAAAAGTAGTGTTTTGGAGACAGAGAATATGTGCATTCTATGTTTGAATACATATTGACAAACTGCATTCTATAATAGATAAGCCAAAATTATAGCCCCCTGACAAAGGCATTGTGTTTTAAATATCAATTTATCCTCTAGTCTTCATGCTAGCTTCACAGGCCAGGAATTATGGCTAAAACACATTCTAGTATGAAGATTGCACATGGCTAATCCAAAAGTGCAATAAAGCTGTGGCAGAAAATGTAGATTTTGTTTCCCCTACCTTTCCTCTTTGAAAGCTATGCAACATTTGAATAGATTTACAATTAGCATTTCTCCTAATATCAACAATTTCAAATGCCCATCAATTTTTACAAAAAGGATATCCTTTTGGCTTGGAATGCAGGAGAGAAAACATTTTGGCCTCCAAAAGCACTAGCCATTTAAAGGAAACTTGCTCCAAACAACGGTACCTTTCCTAAACTAAAAAAAATACCATTGTTATTGAGGCAACACCTTTAACTGGCAATGTATATAACCTTTTAATTTTTTCCTTCTGAATACCATAAAATGTATTTTTTTAAAAATTCCGACAGAGTGTCACCTCTTTCAGGAAGCTTTCCCTGATCTTCCTAGACAGTTATGCGGACATCCTTGATCCTCCTCCATGGGATTTAACTCTAAAAATTCAACAAAGTCCGTGATACTTCCTGTATCTGTGTCTGTTTCTGCTCCTGAATCGTGAGTTACTTGAGATCAGGGACTATGTCTCTTAGGATGACACACAGGAGCCAGCCATGCAACAGGTTGTTGACTAAATGAAGGAAAGTAATAGAGTTAGTATGTGATATAGCTGTGTGTCAGTGCCCAAGGCTATCCAAGAGGGCGAAGATATCTTTGGGACAAAAAGAAGAGCCACCTACCGTAAAGTGTGTCCATATGCAGTCCTGATGTTAGGCTTCTTAAATGTTAACTACAAGCAAGATGGTGTTTTTCTTTAAACTAATGGATGTGCTAGATTGACGGGTTTGTCTGTCCTACAGTGTTTTCCTTCTAAGTCTCACGAGTAGTCCATTTGTCCTTCTCAAACCTTTTTAGTAGATGTCTCCCCTTGATCTGTCAGTGTAACAAAAGCTACCAAGTCCAACTCTCTAGGAACTATAATTTAAGATACATCTTATTTAGAAAGATGAACATCCCTCACTCCCCCATGGAAACTTTGTGGTTACAAGGCATAGAAAAGAAAAATGATTAGATGAGATGATTTCTCTGTCTGACCTAAATCTATAAGAACCTTATTTTTTTTGACTAAGTATTCCACCATTACAGTAGTGAATGTTCCTTCCTACTTTAAGGAGCCAGCACTGACCAGTAATGGTGATGTTCTGAATTATGTGCTATTGGCTTTTGCGTCTTAAACTAAGTCCACTTACTCTTTCATTAAGTTCACAACGCAGCAACTCACAGTATAATTAACATCTCAGTTTCGTGTCTCCCCAGCTTCACTGGTAATTATTCCCCTAACCCGTACTTAAATGATAATGATTCATGCCCATTTCCTATTTCTCTAAAAATAAATGCATCCCCTAACTAGGCATAACATTTTCAAGCCCTATATGAATTTGCGTAGGTCACCTAGTCATCCTTAGAATACTAAAAGGGACTCATGTTATTATAATATTACAAGAGTATATTGCTTTTACCCTTCCTCAAGGGGTAACTCACTAATATCTCCTGAAAAAGTGAGATGATAAAAGATGGTTTTCCTCTAGTGTGGCACAGCAGTTAGGAAACAGGGAATGCTTGGCGTTTACACGTTTCTCCTCAATGGAAACAAACCCCTCACGATCACCCTGCTGCAACGGCATCATCAACAATGGGCAGAAAGCTGTTGCTTCTCGTAAGCATCAAGGGAATATGTTAAAACCTACCTGGAAATTTAACCAGAACAATGCCAATTCTAGTCTCTGAAACATTTCAGAAACTAGCAATCCACTTTTTCTAGGAATCAGCCTTCATGTGAGAACATCCTCAAGAAAATCAAGGCAGCATTCAATAAACAGTTTTTCAGTAAAAGTGCCATAGTCTGTGTTCTAATGCTATCCCTCAAATCCTGGCTTTGACCAAGAAATTCAGCAAACAATCACACTTAGCCTTCAGAGCCGTGAACATTGTAGGTCCTCATATGTAACTGAATAAAAATTTAGGATTGTTTTTTACTAAGAACCTGGGAACAGAAAAGAACAAGTGGGAGGAATGATATTAATAGTCTTCCCTTCACAATGGTTGCAGTAGAGGTCATGGTATGGGAGATTCTTGGCCAACTCAAACCCAAAGAAAGGCAGCAAGATTAAAAATATCAACTCTAACCTGATGGCTGCTTCCAAAGAAATATCTAAAGAGCCTAGAATTTTAAATAATTTCAACTCATAGCGTGTGGAACACACCAAGTATAATCCAGAGTTTATATTTGGTTCTGTCTCTTAGGGAGCTCTCAACAAATCTGAAAGGCACCATAAACATAGATCGATGTGGGGAAAGCAATTAAAGTGGACTGGATTGTTTTAATAACACCCCTCTAAAATTGAACTAAAAGACACCAGCTGCCTTAGATCTCACAAATCCAGCAAGCAACTTCTTGGACTATGTCTCATTGTGATTTTCATGGTGGAGTTTCATTTGTTTTATTGCTTAAATTGTAAGGTTCCAATTTCTCAGTGTAATGCTAAACAGCTTGCTGGCATTCTTATATAAGAAGGGATTTTTCAAATTGAATACATTTTGGAGTTGGAAAAAAGTTCATCAAATCTGTTCATTTTTTACTTCAATGAGCTGAGCTCTGGGAGGGTAAATGTTTAGCAGTGATCAAGAGCTCTAGAGTTACACACCACAGACGAACGCAAAGCTCCTTACTCAGCGTACAGCCTTGGACAAATGTCTTGACCTCACAGTCTTAGTTTCCTCAACCATAAAATGGAAATAATAATATGCTTTCAGGATTATCGAGGAGGATTATACAAAATACAAGTACTTAGCAGAGTGCCTCATACATGGCAAAATGGTCAATAAATAAATAATAATTATTATTGCTATTTTATCAATTAGTGCCTGGTAACTAGTAAGCATTTACTAATTAGTAGTACAGGTAGCTATTATTATTATTTTGTTTACCTGTCCAAGATGGCACAGGTTATTTATGCATTAGAGCTAGAACCCAAGTGGAGCTACAACCCCTCATCTCTTCCTCTAAGGACTTGCATTTCAGTCATCAAAAAAGGATTCCCTTTCTTAATCTTAGGTTGGGTAGCATTAGCGAAGAATTTTGCAAGAGAAAAGAGCCACAGTTTCTGCTAAATGGCAATCTGTCTGTGCCATTGTTATGCATAAGACCAAGATGTAAGCATTTTTCTTACAGTGGGGAACAAACTCTTTGAAAGACTGCATCGCAAAAATTGGGAAATATTGCAGCTTCCTGAGTTAAACTGACATCTTGTTGATATAATGTCAGTCTTTTGTGGAGTAATGCTTTAGCAACTAGACATAAATATAAGGAAGTAGTAAAGTCCTACAGAAAATATTGCAAGGCTTTTTGCTTGTTTTTTCATTTTTTGTTGTTTTTGTTTTTGCTTTTCTTTAGAGCTGTGCCTCCCGACCTGTAATGTGCATAGGAATCACCTGGGGGTCGTGTTACAGGCAGAGTCTGCGCAGTAGGTCTGTCGGGCCTGGAGACTTTCCACATTTCTAACAAGCTCCCACGTGATGCTGCAGGTCAGAGGACCTCACTGTGCGTTGCAAAGGCAGCGTTAGCACTAACTTGGTTAAATTCATGAATAATTCTAACAAGGTAACAAAGTGGGTGTTTAGGAGGCAGAGCCCACCGAGGAACAGGCAAGAAGGCATCTGTGCCAAGGCTGAGCAGTCGATAACCTGAGTTGCAACACAAACCCGGCCAGGGAGAATCCTGTAGCTCAGGACATCTGTCAAGCCCTCTTGCCTGTCCTAGGAAGACATGGTTGTAGTTATTTTATTTAGGCTCTTACAGCAAGAAACAGGCAATGGCTCCCTCTCCCATTGACAGGAGCCACTGGATCAAAGATCACAGGAGGTACCAAAAAAATGATTTAGAAGAGTGATCTGCATTATATTTTTCACAATTTTAAAACACTCAAATCTTTTGGAAAATCTTTGTACTACGTTTTACAACATTTTGTGCATCTGGAATTATTCCAAAGTGAAAAGTTTTAAAAATTCTAAAAAGACTAAAATTCTGGTGTTTTCTACTTTTTCACATCTCTTGAGAGTCTATATTTTTTTCTTTCTCCCCATTGAGAATATGTTCCTGACATTTGCACTAAATGTCTGCTTTACTCTCATCCCAGTAAATACTATCTAGCCTGTCACCTCGGGGTTCTTGAGGCAGCACCAGCACTTGGTCACAGAACTATCAAACTACCCTCTTCTTTGAGAAAAATGATGGATCGGAAACATGCTTCCCGCACTGGTCTAGATACCATTTTTTTCCACGTGGACACCCAAAGCATTCATAAACTATATCACGTTACTCAACAATTAGACTGCCCTTTTTTTTCAACCTCTTTTCAGGTAAAATGTCACTTTCTAAAATAAATTATGTGAGTTTAGAAAATGGAACTTACATATTGCTTCTTCTGTGTCTGTCACAGCTCCCAATGCGAGGCTGGACACAGAGTAGAAACACAAATGATGTGTCAAAAGAGAAATGGGTTTACTCACCCAGCCAATTACACCCTGTAGCCTTTCTTCAGAATCAGTATCTTTCTAACAATAAATAATTAATCCACAAATTCCCCTTTGCAAAATAGGCCTAATCCTCAGTATTCTCCCAAATAAACAAATCATCAGTTTAAGCAAAAAGTATCCAGCATAAATTTCTGTAAGTGTCTCAAGAGTTACTTAGGTTTCTACCACATGCAATTCCAACCACAAGCCCTAGGCTCACATTCTCTTGGCTCTAATCAGGGTTCCACCGGGAACTCAGGAGAGCATTTTACTGAGCCTCAGAGTCCCCATCTGCCAAATGGGGATAACGAGAGTGCAGCCTAAAAGACTCACTGTAAATTAATGAATCAGTCCCTGCAAAGCACCTAGCAAGGGTGCTGGAACATATTACATGCTCAATAAACATTAGGGATAATTATCCTTCCTCAGGTAAAGTGGAGAAAATCAGATATGGTTTCCAGAGAATCATCCAGATTAAAAGGTTGAGTCCTTTAAAGCTACATTTTCAGTACAGCTGAGAGAAAGGAGAGGAGACAAAAAGTGAGTTATGTCTTCATATCTAGGTTTCCCCAGGATTGAGGAAACTTACAAGATTTGCCTCAAATGCCACTAAATTACTGCATACCACATTAATTTTGCTCAAATGCTAAATACTTTATAATTTCTAAAAAGAAAGAAAGAAGAGAAAAGAAAGAAAAAGAACAGAAGGAAAAAGGAAAGGAGGGCAGAGAGGGAGAGAAGGAAGGAAGGAAGTCCCAGCTTCTGAGATGTAACCATTCACTTCTGTTTGGTGTGCATAATTGGCAATTTTTAATGTGTAATTAGAAAAGCAAGTTGCTGTGGAAAACAGATCTGTGCACCAACAAATAAAATCATGAGGTACAGCAGAGCCCGAGTTATCAGTAAGAAACTCGTCAATGCATGGAAGACCCGCTCATTGGAAGACCTGCGTGCAATCGCAGAGAGAAGCGCAACTGTCCATTACTTGTTTGCGTTGCTTGCATAGCATTTGTTTCCCGTCTGTCTCACCACCCCGCGCCACGCGGGGACCTGCACCCACACACCAAATGTGTTGCAACATTACTTCAGACTGTCCTTAATCCTATTGGCATTTTGATTTTTCAAATCTCTGGGCTGTTCATTTCCATTCTCTCATCTCTGTGAACCAGGTGGGGCACAAATGCTTATTCACCTTTTAGAGCTGATGAAAATAAGGCACAGTCATGTTCAATAACTTCTCAGTTCCAGAGCTAATCACTAAGAGAATCCCAGTGCAAATCCACTTGCCCAGCTCCAAATCCAGTGCTGGTTCCAGTTCTGACCCTACTCGCCTTTGAACTCCACTATCATCTGGGCCCCTAGGTCCACACTCCGCTGCTTCTCCAAGGTCACAGAATGCCAGGTGCGGAACCATCACTCCCCTTTGCCACCCTCCCCCAGGCTCTGCTCCTGGACCTCCTTTCACTTCTAGCAACTAGCACCTCCGTGTAAGGAGCCTGCAGGACAAAGATGCCCCTCCGTCTTCATACTCTGGGCTTCCCACACCCGCAGCGGCGGAACCAAGACGGAAGAGGCTGCCTGCACTGTTTGTTATTTCACTACTGAGCTGGCAAGGATGGAGGCTTGATTTACAATTAGAAGCAGCATGCTTCTTCAAATATTAATATTAATAACTACACTATTGAACACATGAAAAGACCTTTTCATCTTCAAAGCACTTTGCAGACATTAACTCATTAGCTCTCCCTTCCCTTCATTCAGGAACAACAGGTGAGTAAGAATCTCCACAGTGAGAGCGGTCATCCAGCAGTCCCCGGTGTGACCCGTGCCCCTGAAGCAAAAGGAAGGCGGCCATGTAATTGAAAACCATAAATGCTGAAAGAGTTACAGTGTCAGTAACCTTACAAACCCACGGGGCTGCCCGAGTTAGCATTTTCGAATCAGTATTTCCTGTTGTTTAACAAATCTTTTTTTTTCAGTCGCATGGCAGTGGTATGGGAGTAGAAATAAAAATGGCCTTGAGATTTAAAAAAGAAAAAACACCTATCCAAAAGGTACCTGGGAGACCGCAGTTGAATGCCTCGGTACCAGTAGCCCCGCATCTTTTTTAAGACTTTGCCAACAAAAAATGCTACTATAAAAGGTGGTAACAGAGATGTTTTAACAGTAAATGAGAAGCCACACACAAAAGGGCCTTGCCGGATAAAACACTGAATAGAGAGGAATCGCCACCCACCTCCCGCTCCTCCGCACAGCACCGCGGAAGCCCAGCTCTGCAGTGGGAGTTAGAAGTGCCCCCACCTCTGAGATGCCCCCGCCCACATGCAGCATGTCTCCACTGCAGTCCCAAAGGACTTGCGGATCCTTGGAGAGCTGTGAGTTAGGGTTAGACAGGGAAAAACACCTAACAGGCTAATGTGGCTTGTAAGATTCAAACCCCGGGCAATCTCCTCTCTAGAAAAGCAATTCATTTAGCTGCTAGGCAAAAAAACAAAAAAAAAAAGTAAAACAACAGGCTCACTGGGAGTGAAAGAGGAAAAAAAAGAAATTTCTATGTTTAACTACAGCTTTATCTCTTTGGAAGTGCTCCAATCTGGGAAGAAAATTCAGTTTCTGACAAGTATTCTGTGAGTATCTAAAACGTGCATGATTTTGCTTTTAGGAAGCAGGGAAAAGAATAAAACAGAATCTTGATTTCAGACTCTTCTGACAAGGTTAGGCAGTATTTTTGAAAATTGTTAGTAAACAATTGAATGGGAACACAGAAAAATGTGAAAAGAGAAAGAGAAAACTTGCTCCCTTGTATTCTGAACGCTCCCATCAATTGACCCTTTAATTCCACAGAATGAAAAAAAAACAGGAAAAGGAAAACAGACTGAAAATTTTAGACGGAAACTCACACACAACTCACTTACTACTTTGCGGAGAGAGAGGGTGAAGCACAGGTCCTGAGTGAGCTTCCCGCAAGGTCTGTGGTCTCTTTCCAACTACCTGCGGGAACCCTCTGCTCATGGCTTAAGAGGATGCAAGACCATAATGTTCCTAATAGAGCTGCCTCCTTAAATTGGGGGGTGTGGTCAAGCCAGGGAGAGCTGGAAAACAGGCAGTCTTCCGCCAGCCAGTCACTGGCACCGGGCAGCAGCCCTAGGGAGGCGCTGCGGTCTAGGTGGGAAGCAGACAGTGTAACTGGTTGTGGTGACACCCACCGAATCACACCTCCTTTTCTATCCTTTCAATTATGCTCCGGCCAAATATAACAGCCATGGGGACTGATAGGGAGGGGGATGAGCAAAGGGAACGGACTCAGTGGGATAACGCTGTGTCTCATCCTTCCCTGATGCGCTAGATTTACTCTCTGCGAGCACGTGACTATTCATGCTCCCAATGCCTCCACTTTCTCAGTGAAGCTCCCATTAACTGAGGCAGGGCAGAGGGCTTACTTTGGAAACAGGTCAGGAGATGTCAGCAAGCAGGGCTCTACTACCCCGTCACCTGCCTGGCTTCTTGTCGGTCTCTGGTAACCCGTTGTGAAATGAGATATTTCCCAAGAAAATAATTATATGGATCAAATAAGAAGTTGGGATATCTGAAAAATACAGCTAAAATGCCCTCCTCATGTAAGTCTGGTTTTAGATGATCTCTAAAATAAAATTAGCTTTCGTAGCTCCAATGCATGGTCCATAGTATAAGAATAAAAGGGCAGAAATATTCATACATTTCCCATTTGAAGAAAATGTAAACAATATGAAAATCTTAACATCTGCTCTAAGTGAAAACATATATCTTTTATACACATATTCAAAACCATAATAAGAATGTGACAGTGTAATCTCATTTTGGTGAGTAGAGTTATTCCATTAAGGAGACTTTTGTTTTTGAAAAGTTAGTATTTGGCTGCTTAATCTAAGATTTTTATCCCCAAAGATTCCATTTTCTTCAAGTAGTAGATGGAAGTTAAAATTTGTCATGGTTGGCTCCCTTCCCTTTTTAATGAAGACATAGACTTTGAAAGTTCATGAAAATCTACTAGCTGTCATTCAGGGCAACATCGTGAGCCTTCACTGTATAAAGCTAGGAATGTAGTTAAGATGGTGTCATAATTAAAACAAGAGTTTACTGCTCATCTTTTGCCCCTCTGCACATTTAACTTGGAAGAAAGGAAAAGAGAGTGCTATTTGTTCAGTTGAGTTTAATAAACATCCATGCTAGGCACTGTGCTGGGCACTAGGAATATAGCAAATTCACACGACAGTGAGAAGACACGCACATTAAAACAACCGTCTCCAAAAAGTGCAATACATGCTATGAGAGATCTCTATGAAGAGAGTTAAGGAAGCTCCAGCCGGTCTCCTACGGCCAGTCAGTTCTAGCATGTTGCCCTATTTAAATAGCCCATGGTCAATTATACCAATCACAACTAATTGCAATTGCATTCACGATATTTGTAAGAAAATTGAAAAAAATCCATGTTGAAAAGACTTGGATTCTTGCCCTGTAAGTGTACAGTGTGATTTTTGAGCAGTTCTGGAATCTGGAATTGTCTATGGACAATTGTCTATGGAATTGTTCATATGGACCCTATAGGACCTTAACTCCATCCTCTCTCACTACCTCTCATGGTGTGGAAGAGCGTAACCCAGAGATCTGATGGTGCAAAATAAGCCACCACTCCTGTAAATTGCCTAGAGAATGCTCAGCAAAGCAGTAAGTTTTGTTTTAAACAGTACTTTCAAAAATAGATCATTAGGTGGATATCCGCATGCCAGAGAATAAAGGTGGACCCTTACCTTACACCATATAAAAAAATTAACTCAGAATAGATCAAAGATCTGAGCATAAGAGCTAAAACTATAAAACTCTTAGAAGAAAACATAGAGGGAAATCTCATAACATTGGATTTAGCAATGATTTCATTGTATATAATGCCAAAAGAACAGACAACAAAAGAAAAAATAGATTATTGTAAAGTCAAATAGCAAAGAAAAAAATAGATATCAAAATTTAAAACTAGATATCATAATTTAAAAATTTTGTACATTAAAGGGCACTATCAAGAAAGTAAAAAGGAAATTCACAGAATGACAGAAAATATTTGTGAATAATATATCTAACAAGGGATTAATATTCAGAATATATAAAGAATTTCTACAACTCAGTGGCAACAACACAAATAACCTGATTAAAAAATGGGGAAAAGACTTTAGTAGACTTTTCTCCAAAGACACAGAAATGGCCAATAATAGCATGAAAAGATGGTCAACATCACAAATGATCTCGGAAAAGCAAATTAAAACCACAGTGAGATAGCATCTCGTACCTATTAAGATTCCTATTACCCAAGAAACAGAAATTAACGGCAAAGATGTGGAGAAATTGGAACCTTTTTGTATTGTTGAGAATGTAAAATGGTGCAGCCACGGTGGAAACCAGAATGGCAGTTCCTTAAGACAGTTAAACAAGAATTACCATATGATCTAGCAATTCCCCTTCTACATATACAGCCAAAAGAATTGTAAGCAAGAACTCAAACAGACATTTGTATACCAGTGTGCACAGCAGCATTATTCACAACAGCCAAAAGGTAGAAACCACATGAGTTTCTATCCACAGATGCATGAATAAGCAAAACGTGGCATGTACATACAATGGAGTATTATTCAGGCTTAAAAAAGAATGAAATTCTGATGCATGCCACAACGTGGATGGAACTTGAGTGCATTATTCTAAATGAAATAACCCAGGCACAAAGGGACAAATATTGTATGATTCTACTTATATGAGGTCCTGAGAACAGTAAAACGTATAGAGACAGAAAGTAGGATAGAAGTTAGCAGGGGTTGGGGGTGGGCTGGGGGATAATTGTGCTGTTGGGGATGATAAGAAAGTTCTGGAGGTCGATGGTGGGGATGACTGCACGACATACGAGTGTGCTTAATGCCACTGACGAATGTGCTTAATGCCACTGACCTGCACATTTGGCTAGGATGGTAAGTTTTATGTATATTTCTCCATAATAAAAAAAGAGACACTGTCTCAAAGGCAGAAAGTATAAAGCATTAGGGTTAAGTAGGCCTGCCATAGACCGGCTGCTTCCTGATCCACACGCAAGGGACAGGGCAGGGCAAAAGCAAACAGTCTTCCAGGAGACGAGGGTCTGAATTTGTGGGAAGGTGTGCAGCGCCTGCTCCACTTCCCCGCAGGGGCTCCCTGAGCCTCAGTCCTGTCATCTGTCAAAGGGGGTAATAACACCAGGCCACTTCACAAGGGTGTTGAGATGACTGTGCAGTTGGATGCGTGTGTGAACGGTACAAGGCAGTGCTGGGCTTTCTTTCCAATGTCCTGTGAAAGTAAATTATCTAAGGAAGGGCCTCGGTTGAGATGACCATACGACCATTGTGATTCTCGAGAAAAACAAAGTCAGCCATCTAAGGACATGTATACCTTTTGGCCCCCAAGGAAAAGAGCTATTTGCTTCTCTGAAACAATGTCTCCATTGCACAGCCTAAACAACAGTCAGCTCAATATAGTTCAGACACAATTGACAGAGGGAGGCAATGAGTTTCTAGAATAATTACCACCAAGCTATTTACTGTTCTTGCTATGAAAACACCTTCTTCCTTTTCTTAGCATAACAAGCTAAACTGCAAGTTAGTATCTCCTAGGAGGAAAAATGGAAGTAAATTCCAGAATCTGCGCTTCCCAGGGGTCTTCAACACTTCTACCACCAACCTTCCCTCCCTCCCACCCCAAGCCTCCCAAAATGCAGGAGCCCTCTTCACAGCAACTTACGATGATTCTTTAAACCACTCTGTGCACACAAAAAGAGTTAAGTGTGAAATAAAGAATGGCACTAACTTTAAGGAAAATCCAAGCAAAACATCAGACGTGCATTAGATTTTGCATATTATTTCTTCTTTCCTTCCACCTCATTTAGAAAAAACTTTTGAATCTTCAGAAGACTCCATACACACAGGGAAGAAATATCTAAACAAACTGTCGAGACTTAGGGGGGTAAAATGCAGACACGGTTCCAAGCACAGTTGTCACCTAATATCGAAGAGATCCAGAAGATAAGATGAAAGGAAAGCAAAGAGCAGAGAACTTTGTCTATTCACGCTCCAGCTCTGGAACTTCTTATCCTGCTCTTTATAATGAATGTCTCTCTTTTCCATGATCAAAAGCCAAGCCTTTGTCTTGAGCCACAGATGGGACTGCAGTGGCACACATACATGTGCACACATCTGGTACACAGGTGCCTGTCCTTCCATGTGTGCCAGAGCGCCTATGGAGAGGCTGATTTCTTGGCATAGTCCTCCTGCACCCCGTAATGTGCTGCTCCACTATCCCCTGCACCAACACTCTGTTTTTCTCTTCCTCTCTGTGATACAAAATGGGCTAGGTATAGGGCCCCAACTGGGTTCCCTGCAAAGTAGCTTAGATAAGGCTTGTGGAAGATGCTCTCGTGGGCCTGCTGAACATCCTTTGGATCCCACAAGCTTGGAGCTCCAACAGGACGGACATTGTGGGAGATATTATAGCCCACTGAAAACCCCTCTCTTCCCATCTCCTTCTTGGACTTCTATTCCTTTCTCTGCACTTTTTGTGACTCTGTCCCCCAGTCCCATTTCCCTCAAAACACCTTTCACTTTTTCACTCTGTCAATCTGATTCCTACAAAGTTATTTTTCAGTCTCAATATGATGACAAGATGAACACGTGCTTGCAGCATATGAAGCCATTCGGCACCTCCCTCTCCCCACTCTCGTCCAAAAAGCCAACTACTGCCCAGGGTCTGATACACAACCCTCAGACTGTCCCTAGTTTTTGTCCCAATACTAGACCTTTCTCATGGGCTCATGCTAGATGTATTGCTCCACGACTTGCCGTTGCACATCCGGCAGTGCGTTCAGTGGCGCTGTCCTTCCCTGCTAGCCCCTTCAGAGCCACCTCGTGCAACTCAGCAAGCCCCAGCCGTCCTCCTGGCTCCACGTAAGTTCCGGCTGCAGTCCTCCCTCCTCTGTCCTTGCTTCCTGCACTTCTTCACACGGCCATTTCTTGCCCCTATGTTGCCAATGTGCTATTTAAGTTCTCACATCTCCTTCCCACTCTTTCCTGGCTTCTCTCCCACCAGAATGGGATTCTGGGAGGGCAGGGAGGGTCTGTGCTTCCGACATTTCCTTATCACCAATAGTCGCATAAAGTGCCTTCCCAGCACACTCCCTTGAGCATAACATGGACTGGATGAATATGAAAAGTTGTGGCTTGACAGCTGAGGATATATTATGTGCAGCATAATGCCATTTTTGCAATCTGCAAGCATATATCGTCTAAGTATTTATGGTCATTTCTAGTGGTATGGGAGATTTTTTTGTTTTATTCTTGTTATGTGTTTGTGTTTTATGACTTCTGTACAATGTTGTATTCCATTTGTAGTACGAATAAAAAAGAAAATTTTATTTTTAAATGTGTGACTTTATTGGCCTGATTAAGATGACAGCATAGCACAGCGTCATAGCACGGACTCTGAGGTCAAAACTTCCCACTGCAAATCCCAGCTTTTCCTCTTTCTGTGTTACCATGGGCATCTTATTTAAGGTTTCTGATCTTCGTTTCCTCTTATGTACAATGAAGGCGCTGATACTACATACTGCAGGTGAGGATTAAAGAGGTAGTGCATGCTAAATATTTAATTCAGTGCTTGGACCAGAGTTCGGACCCAATAACTACTGTTATGACCAGTGGCAGGGCCAGGGCCAGAGCCAAGTTCCCAGTTCCCCATCCAGGGCCATTGTCCCCACTCTCCATGTATCACCACAGGGGCTGACTCTCCTTCCTAGCTGGGACTGGTTTGCTAATCAGGGGAGAAGAGACTGCTGCAGACCCAGTAATGTAATTAGGACACACTTGCTGCAGAAGGTGCCTGCTGAGTCTGTAGAAGGACAGCTGCAGCTGTGTCTTCCTGGCTCACGCCAAGTAACGAGTAACGTTGACTGCATTAATTTTTCCTTTTGAAACACTCCACTGATTACAGACTGAGCCCAGTCTTAGAGTCAGGCCCTCCTCCGTGAGACAACCACAACAGGGCCAGCCTTCTGAGTTTCCCCAAGCATGTTTTCCAGTCCCGATTTTAGAAGGCAGCCCACTTTCACTGGAGGGACACTGAGACCATTAAGATACTTCCTCATCTGTATTGGATAAAATGATCCTAATCTTCCCCTCCTGTGCGGGAGGCCGTAAGGGCATCGGGGAACAGTCTGAGATCTGCTTTCTCCAGGATGCTTGGGAAGTCAATCTCAGCTCCAGCTGCACACTCTGGTTGTGCCCTGTGGATCACCACCCCTGCCCTGTGCCTGGACGAGCTGACTCGGCAGCCTCTCCTCAGAAAAGGTATTTCCCAGGCAGGACCATCAGGACCAAGAATTCTAGAAGCCAGGAGCTTGTGAGCTGGGAAGAATCTCTGGGGATTCTGCAACCTCATCACCTTTCAGATAAGTAAACAGAAGCAGAGGGATTAATTTCTTGAATAAGGGAAAGCTGACCAAGAAATGTGCCACCTCTCTTCAAAGCTAAATGTTTGGGTTATTTGTAGGATCCACCATCAACTGTATATTGAGCATCTTCTGTGAATCTATAGGTCTATGTTTGGAGCTAGGGTAATCGTACTAAAGTAGCAAAACTCAGATTAATTGATCTGTTGCTAGAATAATCCTCCCATTTCACACTAAATGGCTGGGGCTTCCGTGGAAAGCTCAGGCCCCAGCAGACCAGGGAGAGGAAGGGGCAATGCAACGTACTGCAGAGCATTCTCGTGAGTTTTGCTATTTCTAAACATGCCCAGCGCCAGACGTCCAGTAACCACAGGCACCCATGAGCGTGTGGAGAGATTGATAGAAAGCCACATTCATCAGTTGTTAATGTGCTCGTTATATCGGCCTGGTGCTGACAAATGATTGGAAATAGACTGGTTTCTTTTTGAGCCTTTTTGGAGCACCATTTCAACCAAATGCCAGGTTTGTTACTGACATCTTTATCCTAGATCCTTCTCTCCTTCCTCAACATAGCCAAGACCATCTGTGTACTCAGGGGCTCAGAGAGACAAACTAAGACAATCCAGATGTCTCAGACACTTATACAACTGGTTCTGATGTGAATTCTACCTCCGCAAGGAGGCTTTCACTGATCACCCCATCTCCCTTCTCTCACTAGATTCTGCCTTTCTATCATGTTTCAGCAATGTACTATTTTCCCTTTCATAGCAAGAATTACATTCTAATTATTTGTGCTTTGTCCACCTTCTTTGTTTATTGCAAAATCATGGGGGCAAAGAATGGATTAGCCTTATTTACTGTCATGTCTGCAACACTTATCACTGTGGCTAAAAGCTAAAGTAAAGGCTAAATGCACATTTGATTTAGATGAATGAATGGATGGATGAATGGATAAGTGGATGGGTATGTGGGTAGGTGGATGGATGAGCATATGCATGGATGGATGGATGAAGAGATGGGTGAATGGGCATTTGAATGTTGGATATATATGATCTAATTTAGCTAACAAGTTCTTAACTCTTGGTTCTTTGGTCTTTCATTCTTTTCCTATTGTTCCTGCTGAGGTTACACAACGTAATACCAAATTCTAGCACCCCACTCTGTCCCTATAGTACACAACTCACAACTGCTTTAGCATGAACTTTTTCCCAGTCAACACAAAAATAAACCTGTTGGGAGAATAATTTATCTTTTACTTAGCACAAAGCAAAGTGAAGAGCTGACAATTAACCAGAAAATTTGGACTGTGTAAACAGACAGAATGAGTCACCATTTCACACCAGATTGCTTTTCGTCTGTTATCTGGTAATTCAGTCTACAACTGGTGTGTTTTTCCTTGACTATTTGAGTCATTGCCTCAATGCATCCCTCATTTTTCCTTAAGAAGGAATAAAATAGAAGAAATTGGCTGTGGTTTCTGGGCTGAATCTACACTTTGGGGTTTTATTTCCCTCCGAGTTTCTTTTCCAAAATTTCAGGTCTGGAAAACACCTGCAATATGTCATTCATTCTTATCAATGATTATTGGCTGCAGGAGATTCTTCACATTGTGCAGGTGTGTAGAAATGGGATCCCAGTCCTGATTTGGGACAAGCATAAAGTATGGAAAGAAACCTTTTGTTTGTACAATCCAGTATTTTAACTCCCTAATAAGCATACCAATCTGTTACTTGCAGTACCATTTTTTTTTTTTTTTTTTTTTTTTTTTTAGACAGAGTCTCAATCTGTTGCCCGGGCTAGAGTGAGTGCCGTGGCATCAGCCTAGCTCACAGCAACCTCAAACTCCTGGGCTCAAGCAATCCTTCTGCCTCAGCCTCCCAAGTAGCTGGGACTACAAGCATGCGCCACCATGCCCGGCTAATTTTTT
>CAUYRT010078808.1:0-17351 GCA_963574885.1 Lepilemur ruficaudatus
CAGTGTAAGAGTGTTCCTGTCTCTCCACAACCTTGCCAGCATTTGTTGTTTTGGGATTTTTTGATAGCGGCCAATCTCACTGGGGTTAGGTGGTATCTCATTGTGGTTTTGATTTGCATTTCTCTAATGATTAGAGATGTTGAACATTTTTTTATATGTTTTGTTTTTGATTTTTTAATAATAGACATTTTGGAGTAAGATGGCATCTCACTGTGTTTTTCTAATTTTTATTTATCTGATGATTAGTGATGTTGAGTATTTCTTCATGTGTGGTCATTTGTATGTTTTCTTTTGAAAAATGTCTGTTCATGTCCTTTGCCCATTTTTTGATGGGGTTGTTTTTATCTTGTTCAGTTGTTTGAGTTCCTTGTAGATTCTGGATATTAGTCCTTTGTTAGATGCATAGTTTGTGAATATTTTCTCCCCTTCTGTATGTTGTCTATTTACTCTGTTGATTATTTATTTTGCTGTGCAGAAGCTTTTTAATTTAATAAATCCCATTTGTTTATTTTTAGTTTTGTTGCCTTTGCTTCTGGCGCCATATATTCTTTACCTAGGCCAACATCCAGAAGAATTTTTCCTAGGTTTTCTTCTAGAATTTTTAACTGAATAAACTGGTCATATCATATGCCACAAAACATGTCTCAACAAATTGAAAATAATAGAAATCATGCCACATATCTTCTCAGACCACAGTAAAATGAAACTAGAAATTAATTCCAAAAGAAACAATTTTACACAAAGTCATGGAAATTAAACAACCTGCTGCTGAAAAATTATTGAGTCAATAATGAAATTATTGACAGATATAAAAATATTCCTTGAACTGAACAACAAAGGAAACACAAGCTATCAAAATCTATGGGATTCAGAGCAAGCAGTTCTAAGGGGAAATTTCATAGCCTTAAATGCCTACAAAAAGAGAGAAAGATCACAAATTAACTACCTAATGACACACTTCAAGGAACTAGAAAAAGAAGAGCAAACCAAACCCAAAGCTAGCAAACGAAAATAAATACCTAGGGTCAGAGTTTAACTTACCAAATGGTGGGGGGCGGGAGGGAATACAGTGTATCAACAGAACAGAAAGTTGGTCCTTTAAAAAGATAAACAAAATTGACAGACCTCCTGCTAGATAACCAGGAATAGAAGAGAAAGGACAAAAATAAGCTCAATCAGAAATGCAAAAGGAGATATTACAACCAAGAACACAGAAATACAAAATATTATCTCTGAATACTATGAAAATCTCTACTCACATAAATAGACAATGTAGAGAAAATGGACAAATTCCTGTAAACAAACAACCTCTCGTGACTCAATCAGGCAAATAATGAAGAGCAAGATTTTAGCAGTAATAAAAAAAATCTTCCAACAACAAAAAAAATCCCTAGACCAAATGAATTCACAGCCAAATTTTACCAGACTTACAAAGAATAGCTGGTACCCATACTACAAAAATTATTCCATAACATGAAGAAGGAGGGATCAACTCCCCAACTCATCCTTTGAAGCCAATATCACCTTGCTACCAAAGCCAGGAAAGGACAAGGACAAAAAAAAAAGAAAACCACAGACCATTATCCCTTATGAATATAGATGCAAAAATCAATATAATACCAGCAAACCAAATTCAACAGCACATCCAAAAGGTAATGCACCATGACCAAGTGGGCTTCATCCTAGGGATACAAGGATGGTCCAATATAGGAAATCAATAAATGTGGTTCACCACATAAACAGAGGCAAAAACAAAGACAACATGGTTTTCTCAAAAGATGCAGAAAAAGCATTCCACAAAATCCAGTGCCCTTTATGATAAAAGCTCTCAACAAACCAGGCATAGAAGGAACATATTTAAAAATTATTAAACCTATATATGACAGGAACATCAGGAACATCATACTGAATAGGGAAAAATTGAAAGCATTCTCACTAAGAACTGGAACAAGACAAGGGTGCGTACTGTCACCATTTCTATTCAGTATAGTGCTAGAAGGCCTAGCCAGAGCAATCAGCCAAGAGAAAGAAATAAAAGATATCCAAATCAGTAAAAAGGAGGTCAAACTATCACTTTTTGCTGATGGTATGATTTTATATCTATATAATCCTAAAGACTCCAACAAGAGACTCCTGGAATTGCTAAATGAATTCAGCAAAGTCCCAGGTTACAAAATCAATGTATACAAGTCAGTAGCATTCCTATACACCAATAACAGTCAAGATGAGAGTCAAGTCAATGACTCAATACCCCTCACAATAGCCACAAGGGAAATAAAATACCTAGGATATACTTAACCAAGGAGGTGGAAGATCTCTACAAAGAGACATATGAAACACTGAGGAAAGAAATTGCAGATGGCATAAACAAATGGAAAAGCATATCACGCTTATGGATCAAAATGGAAAGAAAAAAAGTGTGAATCATGAAACTGTCATGTGACTGATGATGATGAAATACCAAGGGAAATAAGTCAGTTCACAAGGTAAATTGTCATCAGTTGAGAGGGGCTGTGAATCTCACATGGTATTAGAAACTAGAGTCATATTAAGAGGTATTTGGATATTATTATTATGGCTGACAAACTCAGCAACGAGGGAATTACCTATTATCATTGCTATTATCCAGGAACACTTCAATACTAGCTGGAGTCTTGGACCCAATCTCCAGAGCAGAAATCTAGTAATCGAGTTGGGCCATGTAGAAGCCTTCTTTTACCTAAGCCTCAGACTAAAACGGGTTCTGGGTCCTGCTCACTCTGTGGCCCTCCTCCCACCTCCAGTGGCCTCTACTCCTATGTTGCAATAAAACCCAGTGTTTGGGATTAGGAAGTATCTGTAGGATTCTAGTCTTGGAAAGAGAATATGTTTATCTCCAGGCCTCTGGGAAACTACCAAGATGAAAGGTATCAGTTTGGGATGTCCTCATTTGAGGGTAAATGATAAAAGGAACATTAAATCTATTTAAAAAGGAAATATCATTTCATATTAAATAATGAGAAAATTTTCTAGTGATAATCATATTGAGAAAGAAACTAACATAAGAAAAAACATAAAGAAACTAAAAATTATTTTTAAAAATTGATCTTGTATTCAAAGCTAGTTTATAATTACCATTATGTTCTAATTCCTACAACAAACAAACAAAAAATTGAATTAAGGGTTAATTTTTGTTTTATTTTTGGCATGACTATTTTGACAAAAATTGTATGAGAGCCCATGTGTCAGTCTTTCATATCCAATTTTCAGATTTTTGCAAAATATTCTAGAGTTTCATCAACTCTCCCAGAGGCTTCGTCTTACCCTTTGATAATCATTTCTGGATTGTTTGTGTTGTCATCATTCTTTTACAAAGTTTGCGGTTTCATTTTGTAATCTATTTGTGCTCTGTTTACACTATTTATTTGGCTTGATCCTGACCTGATGAGTGGGCTAGACACAAATGCTAATGAGTGAAAGAATCTTTGATATGAGTCTAATCCCATAAGTGTTTGGTTCCTTAGTGTGTTAATATTATGATTCACTATTGTAACTGGGGAGGTAGCCTAGATCATAAGCACTTATTTAACAAGAACTCTCTGTTCCTACCACAGTTGTCCCAAGCTTACATATAAAATCAAGGCTCTGCTGTCCAGAAGAATGATAAAGGAAAATTAGTCAAATATTTCGGTTTACTGGTAATATTAGTGTTTCCTTAACCTTTCACCTACAACTCTTAGGAGTACACAGGGAGTAACAGCCTGTAATGAAGGGTATGAAGCAACAATCTCTTCTCAAATCAGAATAGAAACTAACTCTCACAACCCAATATTCACTTAAGGCTCTATTCCAGTAATTTTCAGCATTTGGTGCCACTAATTAAACTGCAGTTTGCATAAAAATATAGAATGTGTCCATGTCTAGAACTTTCTGATTGGCAAAGTGACAAACAATAAAATTTTGAAATAGTTCTTTTCCCCAACAACCGTGGAACTTTCTCAACAGGCACATATTGGCCATGGAAATGACCAGGTCTGGTTACACAAATGCCAATCACTTAGCCTTTAAAGCAGCATGAATAAGGCACTGCGGATGTTCTTGGCAACAGAATCGTTCTTTTTCCATGGAATTCTAGGTGACCTTCAAATCTATTTCCTTTTCTGATTTTCCATGACATATTACTTTTTTCAACATTCATCTTTCAAATTGTCTAATATTTACTCATTTTATAATTAGGCGGTTTCAGAGTTTTAAAAAAGAGCCTACACTGATAACATCCTGAATATTTTGGACAGCAATATTTCCGTACAAGGTTAAGCATCAGTGATAAAGGAACTTATTAGAACATTCTCTTCATATTCTGAGATTAGTGAATTTGCAAAAATAAATCCTACTTTGCAAGGATTTGCATGAAAAGCTTGGTTCACTTAATCCTTAGAAAAGTTCTCTGTTCCTTTACAGAACTGGCCCATGTATGGTAGAATATGAGGTTACCTACCTAGTATTTGAAGGTTATTGAATGAGCTGCCAGAATATCTCCCCCAGAGGTATACTTCATTGCCTAAAATTCCCACTTTGGCATTCATATCTTTAGATTTTAATGTTGCCTTATTAAAGTTTGTATATTGCCATTAAGAGGAGTGGCAGATTGTATGTTCCAAAAATAGCCACAGCAATATTTCTAGTCTTCTGGTCTCACACACACTTTCAGAACCTTGCCACTCTTCATCAAGAGGTGGAGCCTAGGCCGGGCACAGTGGCTCACGCCTATAATCCTAGCACTCTGGGAGGCCGAAGCAGGCGGATAGCTCAAGGTCAGAAGTTCAAAACCAGTCTGAGCAAGAGCAAGACCCCATCTCTACTAAAAATAGAAAGAAATTAATTGAACAAGTAAAAAACTATATAGAAAAAATTAGCCAGGCATGGTGGCACACGCCTGTAGTCTCATCTACTCAGAAACCTGAGGCAGGATTGCCTGAGCCCAGGAGTTTTCGGTTGTTGTGAGCTAGGCTGACGCCATTGCACTCTAGCCTGGGCAACAGACTGAGACTCTGTCTCAAAAAAAAAAAAAAAAAAAAATACAAAGGTCCTGAGGCTGAGGACTTGTAAGTGGGAAAACTGAGACACAGACTGTAGACTGTTCATTAATGTCTCAACCAAATCACTGCTTCTAGTAATTAAAAGTTCTTCTGTAAGGCCTGGATTAACAGAAAATTTTATATACAAAAATCAGTATCAATGCTATTTGGCAGTATTATCTATCACATCCAAGTATTTTCATGTCCACACACACTGTATTTATGGTTACATGACGTAAATATATGTGTATTTCCATTAAAATCAGAAATGTCCATAATGTACATACTATTTATTTATTTGACCTAAATCTATGCGTGGATGACTCCCCCTAAAAAAGCTACATATTTTAAGAAGGCTTGAACCAATTGATGAGCTGTTCCATCATATGTTCAATACATGAGTACATAAAATCTGTGTTTTTATTATTACTCGTATTTCAACACTAATGTAAATTTCCTAAACGTGACAAGTGAGAATATTTTAAGTCAAGGAGAGTCCTCTGAATGCTTTGAAACTGGAAATTAGCTACAGAAAACATAGACATTTATAAAGTATTTCGCGATAATTCTTAACATCTATGCAGAGAATTTTAAATATGCTAAATACATGGAATTTCTGCTCTTTTGTGTTGTTTGCCTCCATCGTAGTCTGTATTTGACTAGAAGTTTCTATAACAATACAGCTGACTGAGTGTAAATTGACTCATGTCAAATTGACTACTGTCACAGGAGGCCTCAGAGTGTTGCAATAATCAGATACATCTTTATTTCTCTTGGCTCTTTCCCAAAAATTTCTTTTTCTCAAACAGCTCTTTATTAAAAGCAAAGCAGAACTGATACACAATTTAAATGTATGTAAACTAGGTCACAAAAGGGATGCAAAATGTTTGCAGTGTGACTATTACATATTCATACAGCTAAAGTCATTCATCAACTCTTACACCGATACATAAGATTATTCCATGATTGAAAGTAACCCAAATCTGGCCGGCGCGGTGGCTCACGCCTGTAATCCCAGCACTCTGGGAGGCCGAGGCAGGCGGATTGTTTGAGCTCTGGAGTTCGAAACCAGCCTGAGCAAAAGCGAGATCCCGTCTCTACTAAAAATAGAAAAAAATTAGCCGGGCATGGTGGCGCATGCCTGTAGTCCCAGCTACTTGGGAGGCTGAGGCAGAAGGATCGCTTGAGCCCAGGAGTTGGAGGTTTCTGTGAGCTAGGCTGACGCCATGGCACTCCAGCCTGAGCAACAGAGTGATACTCTGTCTCAAGGAAAAAAAAAAAAAAAAGTAGCCCAAATCTAATAACCATAAGCTATATTAATGGATCTCTTTGCCTATTACAATATTTTAGCATAACTTCTGATAATGATTCTCTTACCACGTGGAATCTACAAATTAAACTTTTAAAAATTGTTACAGGATGACTAAAATTCTGCAAAACAAGTAGTGGAATTTACAGAAAATTCCGGGAGAACAAGTGAGATAAAATGCTGAGCAAGATTATCAATTAACATACATGTAAAACTGTCTCATTTTATTCATGATTCTGATACTAATATACTCCTAAGGAATTTTGCAAAAGTTGATCTGCTGGGTAAAAATAAACCTTGAGAGCAAATGGGTAAGTTTAATCCACTTTCATATATATTTCCCAATAGATGTACTTTGTGCCAGAGATAATACAAACCTAGAGTGAAAACACTGAGTTGGTTACTACTAAGTACTTTTCTACCCTGTTTCTCTTTTTCCTCAAGATTTTCTATTTTAAACACATACACGACCAGAACCCATATCTATTCAGATACCAAGTGGGTTATCTTGTGAAAAAACAAGTTTTTAACAACAAACTTTCCCAATTTGACAATTCACTTTCAAAGAAAAACCTTCATTTTTATAGCCTCCATCTGTTTTCAATTGATTTGAGAGAAAAAAGCAATCCTATCTTAATACTAAATATCACAAATGACAAGCCCTAGCTGAGAAAGTATCTCATTTTGGTTAAGTTTCAACAATTAAAATTCAGGTTACTCTCAGAGATGATTAACTATTAAAGTTACTTTTACAAATATGAAACCAATTTTTTTTCATTACGGAGAGGGGAATAGTAACAGGAGACAAATGGAGAAGAGGGACAAGACGGTGGACAGGGTACCTGAAGCCGTGCATTCAGTACGTGATTTTGGTCACTTTTTCACAACATGGTGGTTATTTCCTTGTATATCTCACTAAGCCTATAATAAAAGACAGTGCTAAACCTACAAATCAAAACAAATGGAATAAAACATTCATCTTTAAGTTTCATAAACATATGCAATTCTGATTATAAAGTCTCTACAATACATTTGCACGTTTTCATAGACTGACATAATACACAAACTCATGGAACTGTCCTGTTATGCCGTTAATTTAGCCTACATCTGACATTATCTTCATAAGTATTCAATAAAGCCATAAACAAAGGTACTGTACCTTTTGGAATCTATCCAAGTTTTAAAAGATCAGCAGCAATTCCATAAAACAGGCGAGTATCAATCCCTCACTGTCTTTTGCTGTTTGTATCAGTTGTTTGAAAAACGCTAGAAGCTCACGTGAGGTTTTCCGTATGGTGTCCAAGAACTGGGTTTTCTAATTTTAGCTTCAGAGTTTCTTCTTTAACTGCATCTACTCTTGCAGAGAGATCTTCAAGTGTGTGTTGGAGTTCCAATACTTGGCTAATATGTCTTGTGTTTTCCTCCAGTTCCAGCTGATTTTCAGCATCAACTGCATGCATGTCGGCATTCATCATCTTGGGTAACAAACTTTTGAGTCTTGGAATGCAAAATCCCTGACGAATGGTCTTTCATTTGAGGTGCCAGGAAGGGGAGGGATCAGGAGGATACCTCAGGCCGGGACAACTAGACCAACTGACTCCCAACTATTTAAACAGGCACAAGTCTAGGTCATCCTTGCAAAATATCTTTCTCATTGCCATGTCCACACTCTGGCCATTGCCTCTACTCCTCATAGTCAAGTTCCTTGCAAGAGTGGATAATATGCTTGGGCTATTAGCTCTCGCAATATCAGTGCTTCTCAAAATGCCACTTCCTTGGGCGGTCCTTGTCCACTGTGGGTGAGTTTGCTGGGGCTGCCATAACAAAGCACTGGGTGGCTTAAACAACAGAAATTTATTTTCTCCTAGTTCTGGAGGCTAGATGTCTAAGATCAGGGTGTGGGCAAGGTTGGTTTCTGCGGAGGCTTCTTCTCTCCTTGGCTTATAGGTGATCATCTTCTGTGTGCCTTCACGTGTTCATTCCTCTGTGTGTGTCTGTGGCCTAATGTTCTATTTTCTTCTTCTTCTTCTTTTTTCTTTTTAGAGACAAGGTCTCACTCTGTTGCCCGGGCTAGAGTGCCGTGGCGTCATCATAGCTCACTGCAACCTCAAACTCCTAGGCTCAAGCAATCCTCCCGCCTCAGCCTCCCGAGTAGCTGGGGCTACAGGCACGCACCAGCATGCCTGGCTAATTTTTCTGTTTTTCGTAGAGAAGGGGTTTTGCTATGTTGCCAGGCTGGTCTCGAACTCCTGGCCTCAAGTGATCCTCCTTCCTCAGCCTCCTAAAGTGCTGGGATTACAGACATGAGCCACCGTACCCAATTATCTCTTTAAAGACCATCTCCCTGGCCGGGCACGGTGGCTCATGCCTGTAATATAGCCATTATTTACTTTCTGAAAGCTGTTAATAAATGATGTATCTTACAATCAATAGCATATTTTTTAAACATAGTAAAGCATGTTTAATTCAATTAAGGTGCAACATAGTAAATTTAATGATTATAAATTAAATTAAGGTATAACATAGGAAAGTATACCAAGTGCACTGACCCTAAGTGAACAGCCTGATGAATTTTAACATAAGTAACCACTTGTGTAAAACACCACCCAAATCCAGGTATAGAACATCTGAGCATTCCAGACGTTTTCCTCATGCCCCTTTCCAGTCTACACCCTTAGTCCAAGCTCCAAGGTAACCACTTCAATAGCAGCTTTTTTTCCCTTGGAGACAGAGTCTCGCTCTGTTGCCCAGGCTAGGGTGCAGTGGTGTCATCACAGCTCACTGCAACCTCAAACTCCTGCCTTCAAGCAATCCTCCTGCCTCAGCCTCCCAGAGTGCTAGGATTACAGGTGTGAGCCACCACACCTGGCCCCAATTTTTCTTAAGTTTAAAACAACAAAGAGAGAGGTCATTGTTTACTTGCTGGCTCAGGATGCAGTAGACCAGGAAAATGAAGAAACCCTGAAGGCTATTGATGATGGTGAAGAGGTAGGCCATCACCTGGGCAGCTGGACCCACCTGCAGAATGCCCAGGCACCACGTGCAGCCCATGATGAAGAGCTGAAGTGTCGCTTTAAGTGTCAGCATCCTGAGAGGAGTCAGAGATGATGATGTCAAAAAGCTAATAATGGATATAGGCACCCCTCTAGTGTAGCTGTTAGAGTGAGGATTCTGAAGCTAGACTATCCGGGTTTAAATTGAAGCCAGCACTATGTAAGTGTGTGACCTTGAGGTAAATTACTTGACCTTTTGGTAACTCAGTTCCCTCGTCTTTATCATAGTCTTATTTCAGAGAGTTGCTATACAGATTTTGTTTTGAGACAGGGTCTCACTCTGTAGCCCAGGGTGGAGTGCAGTGGCACGATCACAGCTCACTGCAGCCTCGAACTCCTGGACTCAAGTGATCCTCCTGCCTCAGCCTCCTGAGTAGCTGGGACTACAGGTGCACACCAATATGCTTGGCTAATTTTAATTTTTTTTTTGTAGAGATAGGGCTCTCATTGTGTTGCCCAGGCTGGTCTAGAACTCCTGGCCTCAAGAGATCCTCCTGCCTCAGGCTCCCAAAGCACTGGGATTACAGGTGTGAGACACTGCCTCTGCACTGGAGTTGGTTATTTTTGGTAAAAAAAAAAAAAAAAAAAAAAAAAAAAGTACTCCTATATGCATCTTGTGTTTGTATGACAGAAATTGATGGTTTTCCCCCTTCTTCTCCTCTTTCTTTTAGTGTTAAATCTCATTCTCCAGCTTGGTCGCCTACACTCTGCTTCCTCCTCCAAGGGGTGCCTGTGAACACCTGAGTCAGGGCACACCTCTCCTCTGCTCAAGAACCCTCCATGGCTCCCACCTCACTCACAGCAAAAGCCCAAGTGCTCTCCACAGCCCACAAAGCCCTGTACAATCTGTCCTGTTGCCTATCTGCTCTCACTTCCTCCCACTCTCTCCTTGTCACTCACTCCTTCCAGCCACACTGGCCTCCTCCTCCTCTTCCTCCATCACTGCAGGCACATTTCCACCTCAGGGCCTTTGCACAGACTGTGCCCTCTGACTATTCTGCTCTTTTCCTCCAGGACATCCACACATTTCCCCCCTCCCCACCTCTTTCAGGTCTTTGTTCAACCGTCACCTCCTCGCTGAGGCCATCGTGACTTCCCTCCCCATTTGAACTCGCAACTATCTCCACTCTTCCTTTTCCCCAAAGCACCGATCTCCTTCCAAGTCAGTGCGCAACCTCCGCACCTATACCTATTGCTCACTGCACGCTTCCCTGCAACGCGCGGCAGCCCCAGTCTCGGCTGTATCCCTGAGTCCTCAGCGTGCCTGGTACGCAGCCGGTGCTCAATAATGGTTGAATAAGTGACTGTCAAAGGCTGAGCTTATTACGGCTATATCTTGGACACCTTTAAAGACTCAGTTTTCTCTTTCAGTTTCTTTTCATTTCTTTTTCTTTGTTAGATATTTACCTTAATCAGTCAGTAATTCCAAAAAGTTTATATGTGGGAGTATGTACACACACGAACACACACATGTATTTTTCCCCAGCTGAATGAATGGTTATTTGTTTTAGATAATTCTGATTAAAATGCTCTAGTCTATCATGAAGATAGGGCCTGAAATAGCCAAGAGCTGTACAATTGAGACTAACATCAGAGGGAGCCCTTCTAACAACAGTGACTGGAGAATGCAGCTGCCTAGGCTTTGCTGACAGCACCACTGTTTGCTCTTCTGGAAGGAGAAATGTTTTTCTGTGGTCTTGTTATGGAATTTTAGTATGTCCATAATTTTAGTTATGTCCTTTTTATGCACATGAAGGGTTGTCCTGGTGTCCCTGGTGATGTTTCTGAGCCCCATTCGAAAACCTTGAGCGTGTCCCTCCAAGCTGTTAGTTTAGGTAACCTTTGAAACATCCATTGGTTTAAATTTTATAGCTATGTTTTTTATACAAAGCATACCAGGACCGTGTTTCAAAGTTCCCTTAAAAGAGTAAATTTCGGATTGATATATCTTTTGACTTAAGATGATAAAAGGAAAAAATGTTCTTGTTTGGTTAACATTTACTGCTTTGAAAAAGTATAGTTAGTGAGTACTTCAAAATCAGGGGTGACATGTATTACAATTGGGTAGGAAAAAGTCAGCAAGTGTCTTTATGGTTTTCTTTAGCATACTGATAAACGTCAGAATTAAATTTAACTTGGTCTTCTTACAACAATGTAATTAGATTTTTTTAAATAAAAGAAATAAAAATGCAAAACAAACAAACAAAAAAAAAAAACCAGCTCTCTCTGGCAGCAGAGAGAGCTGTCTCTTCCATCCGGGCTGGGATGGGGGGCGAGGCTGCCACTGGCTGCACGCTGAGAGCCCAGGCTCAGCCCTCGGACTGCGCGACCCCTACATTTGCACCCGGGTCCCTCCTCCTCCTCACCCGCCTCCCAGCTCCGAGCCTCCGACAGGCAACAGCACAAACCGAATGTAATACCACCCCGCCCCACCCCACCCCTAGGACTATGGGTCCTTTCCCTGTCGCTTTCTACTTATGGCAATGGCCCTGGCTTCCTTTTGTGGCGGAGGCATAAAAGTTCCTTTCCAAGTGCATTGATTTAAGAATTTTTAAAAAGGAAAAGCAATGTCGATTGAAGGGAAAATCTGTGGTCCGTGGAGATGCTCCAAGTGCTGGAGGCGGGGAGGGCTGAATGACGTGCGTGAGCCTCAGATCAACTCCACACAGCGGGCGTGACGTCGCCTTAGCCGAAATTGTCCCCAGAGTGGTGCCACCGTGAGTCGAATGGGAGAAAGGTCCCTCTGGGCAGACGGCATCGATTTTTCTGAGTGGCGGAAGGAGGCATTTTTCTGAGAGCATTTCCTGTCGGAGCCCCCAGATGTAGGAGCAAGGGTGTCCCTGTGGCTTTGTGTGGTCCTTGCTGTGGGTCTTAGTGACGAAGTGCAATGACAATCTGGCAATCCCCTGGTGGCTGTGCTGCCTCCACAATGGCCCCTGGTCCCCAGCTGGCAGGCAGCCCTGGGGATGCAGTTGTCTGCCTGCCACCCACAAGGCCAGGCGACCCTGGCATTGGTAAGAAGATTGGCACCCAGGCCCTGAGCTTCCTTCCTCTGAAAAGGAATCATGAATACACCAGGCCAGGGACAAAGGGCCAGTAGCTCTTTCTTTTCCTCCTGCCATGGCAGCCAGGAACGTGCCAGATGGTGGCCTGGCGAGAAGTGAAATCTCTGACGTTCGAAGCCTCTCAGATTTAGGGCTTGCTTGTTGCTGCAGCAGAACTTAGCCTCTGCTGACCCAGCTGTGGCAGCAGAGGCTGTGGGTCCCCCAGGCGCCCTGAGCCCTCTGCTGTGCTTGCTGACGGCCTCAGCCCTAAACCCCAGGGCTGGACCTGGGTGACGCAAGGCAGACACCTTCTTCAGAAGCAAAAGTTCAGGGGGCGCCAAAGAACTTGATAGTCAGGATAAATATTATTTTAACATGATATTTTTAGAAACTCAAGATTAATACCAAAAAAGCCATGATGAATAAAATAGTACAGTTTTATTTATTTAATGAATTTATTTATTTGTCGAGATGGGAGTGTCTTGCTATGTTGTCCAGGCTGGTCTCAAACTCCTGGGCTCAAGGGATCTTCCTGCCTCAGCCTCCCCGGAGCCCTCCTCGCATGCTCTGCGGCTGGTGTCTCAGGCCTGGAGGGCAGCACGCAGGGCACCCCGAGGCAGCCAGCAGAGGGCGGCAATCCCGCGCTGCAGCCGCCACGTGCTAGCAACGCCCACGGCCTGAGAGCATGCGTTAGCTGAGGTGTGTGCGTCTCTGTGCGCACGCGCGGCAATGACGCAGGCCGAGCTGCGCACGCGCACTGTCTAACGGTTGGCTTTGCCTCACCTGGTCTGACCGGAGGGAAGGCACGGAGCTTGCTCCTCGCAGGTGTCTGCCAGGCTGCGTTGGCTTGCTCGCCTTGGGTTACGGAGACGGAGCAAAAGTGAGAAGGAGCTGAGGTGTCTGCGGACCCGGAAGGCTCCACTCGAAAGATGCTTTAGGCTTGAGCCGCCGAGATGGGGTCGAGGCGCATCGCCCCTTCGAGGCCGGCCGGCCGGCCCTCGCCTGCCTGAGAAAGGCGGCACCATCTTCTCGCCCCCGGGATATGTCCCCCGCTGGAAACACCTGGGGAAGCTCCACAGAGCTGTGCACTACGGCAACCTGGAGGAACCGCAGAGGATATTTTCCTATGACGAACGGGCGCTGAATGAGAGAGACAAGAAGAACAGGTAGGAGGAGCCGCGGGCCCGGGCGGGGGGCGGCGGGAGCCCAGCCCTCCGGTCCCCCCAGGAGCCGGGCCCGTCCCCTCCGGGGCTCCTGAGCGCCTGGGGTGGGGGAACCCTGCAGGGGCCCCGCTCCCAAGCCCCCTTCGCCAGCGGCTTAGCAAAAGCAAAACTGCGTTCGAAAATTGAAGTCAGAATTAACTTTGTTTAAAAAATGCGTTGTTGTAGTTTCAGCCCTCGTTTTTCATGGTACTTTTAAAAACTAAAATTTCCTTCAATGCCAGCCATGTGAAAAGAACTGCCGGAGACCTGTTGTATGTACCACATTTCATTTAATGTAGGTCGGCATGGATTGTGTGATGCCCCATTATCTTCTGTGTCAGGAACGTGATTTTAAACCATGCTGCGCGTTATAGCTACAATAAATCACGAATTGCAAGTGGCATTCCGGTGTCAGAGGTGTTAAAATGTGAAAAAATGGGCACCTTAGAATCATGGAAATACAGTTGTGTCTCTACTCTTTAAAGTTTACCACAAGACAGATATTGTATGATTTTACTTCATCAGAATGTCATCGTTGTTGGGCAGTAGGCATAGTAATCGTTGTAATATCTAACAGTTGTTGAGCTGTTATTTGTAGTAGGAACTCTTCAAAATACTTGGCATACTTTCTCACGTAAGCATGACAGTGGCATCCTGGGAGGTGTCCCTACTATTCTCATTTCCATTTTACTGGTGAGGACATTGAGGCACAGAAAAGCTAAGTCACAGCTAGTGAGACCTTAAAGGAGGATTCACACCCACGGCTAACTGAATCCAAAGGCCAGTGACTTTGTATTCCGGTAGGCTGCTCTTTCATTAATGCAGGGAGTACTAAGAGCTAATAAATATTGTCCTGTCTTCACAAGAAAATTAAAGTTTTGTTTTGAAAACAGATGGGATGCCATGTGATTTAATGTTTACAGTTACATGAATATGTTTTCAGATAGTGAACTCCGGTTTTCTAAAAAGTCCTCTCACCTTCATAGGACTGCTCTCCATTTGGCCTGTGCCAATAAAGATGCACGGATAGTGACTTTCCTGTTGGACCAAAAATGTGAGCTTAACCTCTGTGACAGCGAAAACAGGACACCTCTGATGAAGGTATATAGCTGCCAACTATTTCAGCATGAGATGGGTTTTCTTTAAACTGATAGAATGAAAATGAATTTATCTCATTTAAATATAACTAATAAGTGAAACCTGTGAAATGTTTATATTGAATTCCTAGAATTTACAATCTATTTCTTGGTCTAATACTGACAGGCCGTACAATGCCAGGCACAGGAATATGTAACTGCTGTTAGAACGCGGTGCTGATCCCAATGTTGTGGATGCCTACGGCAACACTGCCCTCCACTATGCTGCATTTAATGGTGATTTATCAACAGCAGCAAAACTACTTTCTCATGGTGCCACTATGGAGACAGCAAACAAGGTATAGATCCGCCAACTTTATTTTCAAGATACTAGAAATGCCTTTGTTTTAGCATTGACATATGTAAGGGTCAATTTTCCATATTTGGAAGTTCAAGCATTCCCTGAATGAAAATATTTTGAAATAACTTAATTATCTAAGGTTTTACTTGAAATATTGATACTTTTAAAGAAACATTAGAGGGTATAGCTTCACTTATGGTAAATATTTGTGATAACACTAAAGGTAAAATTTTTTTTTCAAATTCTTTTCCTACACAATTTTTTTTTTTTGTATTCCAATTAGTGTAAAACAACATGGCATGGCAAATTTACCCTGGAAATGGGCTCTATCATAAAACTAGAACAAAAAAATGAATTTCACAGAAATGGAAATCTTGCTATTGTTGAGAAGTTCCTAAAAAAGTAATTTCTGTGAACATGATTTATCTCTCAAGTGGCAAGGCTAAAGAGGGAAAACTGGAAAGGGAAAAGAAGAACTACCAGAAATATGCAGGCCAATTTGAAAATTATGTAAGTCAGGGAAAATACCGAGAAGTTTTTTGCATGTTTTCCCCCAAAGTTTTTATGTTTAGACCAGGAGCTCTTCAATTGTGGCGATGATAATTCTCAGGTGGAGAGTGTTAGTGAGTGGTCACCCTGCCCAGGCATCAGTTGTAGGAGGACTCTGAGGAAAGCAGATTGGTGGTGAGTAGGTGGTAATGAAGTGGGCAAGTAGAGGGAAAAACAAATAATTCACTGACTGATTATCGTATTGTGGCAGAAACAGCTTAGATAAGACACTTAGATAAGAGTCTAAACTCTGCTCTCAAAAGCTATAATGTCCTGATGGGAAGGTTGGAAAAGTAGCAAAATCAAGTTGTATTTTGAGTTTACTAGTCCCTGTTCTCCCTGTACCCAGGAACATTAGATGGAATTTTCAGTAAATGACTCTACCTCTTACTCTTTCCTGTTTTGGCCAAATTCCCGAATGATAACAGGAATTGGCCATGTGGGTGAGAGATGAGACCAAAGCGATCATCTACTGCATTAGTTCTCAGCTAGACTTGTGCAACATGGTGACCTGGAGAAACTAAAAAAAAAAAATTTACAAGCCTAGGCTTTGCCTGAAGATTTTGATTTAGTAAATGTAATAAGGTGTGGACATGTGTATTTAAAAATATTTCCTCGAAACCAGGCACAGTGGCATCTGCTTATAGTCCAAGCTAACAGGGAGGCTGAGGTGGGAAGATAACTTGAGCCCAGGAGTTCCTGAGTCCAGCCTGGGCAACATAGCAAGACCCTGTCTCAACAACAAAGAAATTTCTGGAAGAGTTGGAGTTTGATAGGTGCTACTTCCTTCAAATCTCTGCTTTCCAACAATAGTAGCCTGACTTTTGTCTTTCTCCATCTTGTGTGTTTGAGAAGTTAAAAGGAGTATCATTGGCTGTATCCAGCAGTTTACAGAATAACATCTTTTCCCTTTCAACCATTCACTGCCATTGAGCAGGTCTTTAAAATTTACTTATGGGTAGTCTTTGAATACGTAGAGGCTGACCCTTTGAGAAGTTCCTGTCTCTTTGTTATCATTCAGGTGATTAGGTCAACACATGTTTATTACAAGTAGGGTTTCTCAATTAAAATAGTAGCAAGTCTTAAACCTTTTTTTCAGTTGAAGCTGTATTATGAACTATCTCAGTGTGTCTGTTAAGATCATAGAGCTTCAGCATAGTCAGGATAGCAGTTCTTTTTTTTTTTTTTTTTTTTTTTTGAGACAGAGTCTCACTCTGTTGCCCAGGCTAGAGTGCCGTGGCGTCAGCCTAGCTCATAGCAACCTCAAACCCCTGGGCTCAAGTGATCCTTCTGCCTCAGCCTCCCAAGTAGCTGGGACTACAGGCATGCGCCACCATGCCCAGCTAATTTTTTCTATATATTTTTAGTTGACCAATTAATTTATTTCTATTTTTAGTAGAGATGGGGTCTTGCTCTTGCTCAGGCTGGTTTCAAACTCTTGACCTTGAGCAATCCACCTGCCTCAGCCTTCCAGAGTGCTAGGATTACAGGCGTGAGCTACCACGCCCTGCCAAGATGGCAGTTTTAAATGCAGAAACCCATGAAGTTAGTAAGAATACAAATAGGAATTCTTTTAATAATTCATTTTAAGCAGTTCCTATGAAATAGTTATCCATTTGGTTAACAATCTGGGAGAATTCAATATAAATAGTCTGTAACTGAATAAATGCCGGAAAAACTTTTGAAGTGGGTATTGTAAG
>CAUYRT010078809.1:0-19092 GCA_963574885.1 Lepilemur ruficaudatus
ACCATGCCTGGCTAATTTTTTCTCTATATATTTAGTTGGCCAATTAATGTCTTTCTATTTTCAGTAGAGACAGGGTCTCGCTCTTGCTCAGGCTGGTTTCGAACTCCTGACCTTGAGCGATCCGCCCGCCTCGGCCTCCCATAGTGCTAGGATTAGAGGCGTGAGCCACCGCGCCCGGCCTTGCCCTCTTTCATTCATCTACTCTTCACCCTCAAACATTTTATATTTGTATTTTTTTTTTGTTTTGGAGACAGGCTGGAGCGCAGTGACATCATCATAGCTTACTGTAACAGAGACCTCCTGGGCTCTTAAGCAATCCTATCACCTCAGCCTCCCAAGTTGCTGGGACTACCCCTACGTGCCACCATGCCCAGCTAATGAAAAAAATTTTTTTGTAGAGATGGGGTCTCACTGTATTGCCCAGGCTGGTCTTAAACTCCTAGCCTCAAGTTGATCCTTCCACCTCAGCCTCCTAAAATGTGGAAATTACAGGCGTGGAATATAGGTATATCAACGGAATAACGGCCACCTCTGGCAGATGTAAATATGTGACTTGATAATCTTGGGCAATTCTTTTTTGTTGTTGTTGGCCGCTTAGAGTTTATTTTCTACTTGGGGCACGGCGAGGAGTTACGGGTGTCAGGAAAGCTTGGTGCGCTTGGACAGTAAAGAGCGGGGCTTGCTCGATTTCCTGTTGGTGTCAGCAGTTTTGCTACCAAAGAACCCAACTTCTTTTCTGCTTGCACTGCCTGCTGTACAGGACGGGCTGGTGGTGGCGGCTCCAGTCAGGACAGGGGCCCAGCACCCGCTGTGCTGGGCTGGCTGCAGGGCTGCTTGCTTGAGGCTTTCGGGGCCAGGCCACAGGTGGTCATGATTCTGGAGGCCTGGGGGGCTTCCGAGTGCTCTGGGGACTTCACAACCGTGGTCATGAATGGGAGAGTAGACTTCTCGAAAAAGCAGCTCACCCACCAGTGACCTGGGTCAGCCTTGGGCAGACCCAGGTGGTGGGGGATGGCTTCCCCAGGACCCTCATCGCCCACACACTAGCTGCTAATGGAAGCAGAGCTGGTAGTAGTCGTGGGTGGCCGCCAGCGAGCCGCTGGAGGGGACGGCCGCCACGCTGTGGTGTGCCGGCTGGCGGGAAGCTCGGCGGCGACCCCTCGCGGGCCTAGGCACGCGATCACGGGTGGCAGGGACGGAGGCGCTAGGCCACGGATCCCATTTACCAGAGACCGCGGGCAGCCGCTTCACGACCTATCGGCGCATGCGCGTGGGGTCTTGGGCAATTTATTCTAATGAAGGATTTTAAAACCTCTGTCTTATCCAAGCAGGTAAAGATTGGCTCCCAGGAAGCAAGAGCAGGCTTGCTACTTTTTTTTCTCCAGACAGGGTCTCACTCTGTGCCTGGGCTAGAGTGCAGTGGCATCATCATAGCTCACTGCAATCTCTAACTCCTGGGGTGAAATGATGCGTGTGCCTCAGCCTCCTGAGTAGCTGGGACTACAGGTATGTACCACCACATGGCTAACTGGCCTATTAATAAAAATATTAATATATTTAATAAATATAACAAAGAAAATTCTTTAGAAATAAATTAACTATGAGGCTGAAAAGGCTTGGCTGCAGAATGGCAGAATTTTTTTTTTTTTTTAAGAGACTAGGTGTTGCTATGTTGCCCAGGCTGGAGTACAATGACAATTCACAGGAGCAATCATAGTGCACTATAGCTTTGAACTCGTGGTCTCAGACAATCCTCTTTGCCTCAGCTTCCCAAAGAGCTGGGGCTACAGATGTGTGCCACCGCACCTGGCTTCAAATTAAAATTCTTACAATGATTGTTGGTTGGCTGGTTCTCTTCTGGAAATAGCAACTCAAAGTTTAAACATGCATCTCCTGACAGCATTTCTAACTACCAGGTGAATGCCTCCTGAGTTTGCGAAGCTGGTAAAAACCCTAGGAGAAGTAACAGATGTATTTGGGAAGTGGCATAATTGTAGCTCAAAGCTAGTGTACTTTATGCTTTATAAAAGAATGGTTCAAAGTAGTTTTCCTTTAATTAAACATTTATGTTATAGCCAGAAACAGCAAGTGGTCTTTATGCAGCCAGGGACTGGCTTCTAACATGTTTATCTATCTAATAAAGAAAATGAATGGCCATTAAACATTAATTCTTTACATGTTTAGAAGAAGATTCTGCTTTTCCCCTGCCTGAAGGAAGATAAAAAGGCTACAGATAATCAATGAGCTACATTTGGAAACACACTCTCATAAAAGGACTGGAGGGCAGGTTAGACTAGGAAGTGGATCTGAAGTGTTACTGAGGCCAGAGGATGTGAAACATAACCCTTTACCATAATCTGGAGACCACAAAGTAAAAGCTTTTTATTTTAGTTGCACTTTCTCACCTTTAGAATGGGGAAAATAAGACCATTTTTAAATTTACTTTTTATATTTTTTATTCTTTGCCATTAACTAGCTGTGTGAAAGACCTTTTTTTTTTTTTTTTTATACAGAGTATCGCGCTGTTGCCCAGGCTATAGTGAGTGCTGTGGCGTCAGCCTAGCTCACAGCAACCTCAAACTCCTGGGCTCAAGCAATCCTTCTGCCTCAGCCTCCCGAGTAGCTGGGCCTCCAGGCATGAGCCACCATGCCCAGCTAATTTTTTCTATATATTTTTAGTTGGCCAATTAATTTCTTTCTATTTTTTTTTTTTTAGTAGAGACGGGGTCTCGCTCTTGCTCAGGCTGGTTTCGAACTCCTGACCTTGAGCAATCCGCCCGCCTCGGCATCCCAGAGTGCTAGGCTTATAAGCATGGGCCACTGCACCCGTGCCCGGTCTAAGACCAATTTTTTGATGAAGCTTAGATTACTAACTGCTATTAGCAACTTTCCAAACTATTATATGACTCTTTCAAATAATAACTTGTCAAAGCAAATTAATCCTAGGACTAATTTACATTTTCAGTTTATCTTAAATTTGAAAATTTAGAATGATCATGACCAGATAATGCAAATTCCTCATATTTAGTCTCCTAAGATGTCAGAAAGTTTTTTAGAAGTTTCAAACTCCAAGATTAGTTGTTCAAAAACCTCCATTTAATGGTTTCCTTATAGATCACATTTAAAGTTATTCCCTGTGCTTTTTTTTTTTTTTTTTTTTGAGACAGAGTCTCGCTCTGTTGCCCAGGCTAGAGTGAGTGCCATAGAGTCAGCCTAGCTCACAGCAACCTCAAACTCCTGGGCTCAAGCAATCCTCCTGCCTCAGCCTCCCAAGTAGCTGGGACTACAGGCATGTGCCATCATGCCCGGCTAATTTTTTCTATGTATTTTTAGTTGGCCAATTAATTTCTTTCTATTTTTAGTACAGACAGGGTCTCTCTCTTGCTCAGGCTGGTTTAGAACTCCTGACCTTGAGGGATCCACCCGCCTCGGCCTCCCAGAGTGCTAGGATTACAGGTGTGAGCCACTACACCCGGCCATTCCCTGTGCTTTTTATTTTATTTTATTTTTTTTGAGACAGTCTCACACTCTGTTGCCCGGTGCCCGGGCTAAGTGTCATGGCGTCAGCCTAGCTCACAGCAACCTCAAACTCCTGGGCTCAAGCGATCCTCCTGCCTCAGACTCCTGAATAGCTGGGACTACAGGCATGCGCCACCATGCCTGGCTAATTTTTTTTCTATATATTTCTAGTTGTCCAATTAATTTCTTTCTATTTTTAGTAGGGACGGGGTCTCGCTCTTGCTCAGGCTGGTTTCGAACTCCTGACCTTCGGCGATCCACCCGCCTCGGCCTTCCAGAGTGCTAGGATTACAGGTGTGAGCCACCGCACCCGGCCGCTTAATCTATGTCTTTTTAAGAGCCATGTGGATTCCATTTAGCTTGAGTCACATGTAACATGGCATTTTACATTCTCATATTCATCTATTTAGAACACCTAGCCATGATTCTAACAAAATAAAGTAAAACAAAATGAAATAAAATAAACTCTAATACGGCATATATTTTTATGACAGTGAAACATCCAGTAAGTGTTATTTAAATACAAAAAACCTAATCATCTGTTATAGACTCCATTAACTTTCTACTAGTATAACTTGACAAACAAAATGTCATTTAACTTTATATTCCTTTATAGCGGGGTTTCTCATCCTGGGCACTGACATTTTCAGCTGGATAATTCCTTGTTGGAGGGGCTGTCCAGTGCAACACAGGATGTTTAGTAACATCCTTGGTCTCTACCAACTAAATGCCAGCAGCACCTGCCCAGTTGTGAACCGAAAAAAAAAACCTCTCTAGACATTGCCAAATGTTCTCTGAGGGATAAATTCACCCTCTGTTGATAACCACTGTTTTAGAGTATATCACATTTCCTACCTTTTCACTCAATAATTAAATCAATTTTTAAATATTCACTAAAATTCTAAAGGAAGTACACAGATTAATTTAAAGAAATAATTTTTAATTAAAGACTTAACTTAAGGCATCATACTGACATCTACTGGCTTGGTACTAAGCTGTACATTTGACATATACTGCATTTTTAAAAAACCCTCAAAATTAAAAGCAACATGGGTGCTATTCTGGGAAGGTAGGAAAATTAACTGAGTGCAGTAACATTAACATCAGGACAATTAATTTTATGTAAAGCCTAAGGTATACAATAAAAATACTAGTTCTCTATTGCTTTCTTAGTTTTTGATATATTTTCTTTTCGATGAACTGAATTCTTAATGAATGCTTTTAGAGACTGATAATTAGAGGGAATTTTTTGGTGACGAGTAAAAAACTTTCTGGTTCAAAAAACTTGCAAAAATCAAGCAGCATACTATTTTATGATTTATACTGAAAATTTAAAAGATGGACTAAAAATAAAAAACCTAATAATGATAATTCTATAAATAAAATTCTCTAGGCATTTTAATAAAAGACATTTGGTAATTAAATACTACTGTCAATTAAATTGATGAACTTTATTGGGGTTGAAACTATAACAAAGTTCATCCTAAAACATTTTGCAATGCAAAATTATTTCACTCAAGGAGTGTTTAATAATTTGAATGCTAGGAATTACAAGCAATTTTCAAAAGCAGAGACTCACATTCATAAAACTTTATACATCATTTGAACTAACAGATATTTGTACTACTAAAATCAAACATGCACCACCTTCAAACATACTTATATCATGATTTTATATATTACATTATATAACACCATTCCTCATCAGTACATGAATTTTTATCATACACTCGCACCATTTTCCTTGGATTTCTGATCTTTGTCTTCATTCTTTACATTATCCTGTAAAACAATATATAAGGAAAAAGTACATTTTATTAGATTCCCTTAAAAGTTACTTTTAAGGTAGTTTACAATGGCATCAGTTATTAGGTTTTTTCCGAGTTATGAAGAATACTAATAAATTAATTTTAATGTCTTGGTGCCAAAGAGTTTCCTTCAATTCTGCCCCAAAATAAATGGGCTTAAAAAAGAAGTGAATGATTTTATCTTCCACAAGTTCAAACCTACTCTCTGGTATAGAAAGAAATATTAAAACAAATAAAATTTGCTTTAAGAAGCCTGTACACATTAATCATGTTGACATTCAGTTTTAGGAAAATATAATCTTTTGGGCATCACTTTTGACTAATCTCATGAAGGACAAATGCACCATTATTTGCTTTTCAAAAAATCACTAAGAGCTTAATAACATTAAAATATATTAAAGAATGCCATAAATAGATTTTTAAAAATAAAATAAACTATAGACTATTGAAAGTACAAAATTTCTAACCTTTTTGAGAACAATGTGGATTTCATCCATTACTGTAGATAAGTTTCTGATTGTCTTATTCAGTTGGTTTTCAAATTGCAAATTCATGTTTTCTGAAATCTTTAAGTTTTCTTGTAACTGACTAAGGTCCTTTTTAACTTCTCTCAGTTCACCAGAGAGGCTTTTGTTGGAATTCTCCAAGTTTAGTATCGTTTTCTCATCTTCATCTGTTAAAAAAAAAAAATCCAGAGTTCACCATGTTACTCCCTAAAATTTCCAATTTAACTTTGAGGTTAAAAATATTTAAGCCATGGTGCACTCGCCCCTCCTGTCCTCTTTCCATGTGCATGAATGTCCTGGATGATGCTCTCAAGAGCATCAACAATGCTAAAAAGAGGCAAATACCAGGTTTCTATTAGACTGTGCTCCAAAGTCATCCTCTGGTTTCTTTTCTTTTTTTTTTTTGAGACAGAGTCTCACACTGTTGCCTGGTCTAGAGTGAGTGCCATGGCCTCAGCCTAGCTCACAGCAACCACAAACTCCTGGGCTCACTCAATCCTCCTGCCTCAGCCTCCCGAGTAGCTGGGACCTAAAGGCATGCGCCACCATGCCTGGCTAATTTTTTGTATATATTTTTTAATTGGACTATTAATTTCTTTCTATTTTTAGTAGAGACAGGGTCTTGCTCTTGCTCAGGCTGGTTTCGAACTCCTGACCTTGAGCGATCCTCCCACCTTGGCCTCCCAGAGTGCTAGGATTAAAGGCGTGAGCCATCGTACCTGGCTGACCCTCTGGTTTCTGACTGCAATAAGGAAGCCTGGTTACATTGGTACACTGGTGAATTTGAAATCACTGATGATCACACAGCTGGGAAAACTGTTGTGACCCTCACAGCGAGGTGAAACAAATATGGAGTGATCAGCTCCAGATTTGATGTGCAAGTCAAACATCTAGAAAAATGGCAGCATGATCTGTTCTCAACCCATCCATATGGTTTCATTGCACTGACCACCATCAGCTGGCATTATGGACCATGAAGAAAATGAAAACACAGGGAAGGGAAAATCCTGGATTCTTTTGCTGGGGATGTAATACATACTTGCAAATAAAATGCCTCAATGGAAAAAAAAATGCTTAAGCTATGAAAATAAGAAGCTGATACAATTATGTAAAATGACCATAAATGGCAATTTCATTAGTTATAAAGCACATTGTAATACTTGTTTTATTTAAACTAGTATTATTTCTAAACCCAGATTCCATTCTTAGATGATGGTATAGGCTAAAGGAAGTAGAAACAGGTAAAAACTAAGTGGAATTAGAGAAGGATGGAAAGAATAAAATAACAAATGTGAAGATGTACATGAAGAGCTAAGATTCTTATAAAGCTACGCAATTTTATTTTATTATTATTTTTTTTTGAGACAGAGTCTTGCTCTGTTGCCTGGGCTAGAGTGCCATGGCGTCATCCTAGCTCATAGCAACCTCAAACTCCTGGGCTCAAGCGATCCTCCTGCCTCAGCCTCCCAAGTAGCTGGGACTATAGGCATGTGCCACCATGCCGGGTTAATTTTTTCTACATATATTTTTAGTTGGCCAATTAATTTCTTTCTATTTTTAGTAGAGACAGGGTCTCGCTCTTGCTCAGGCTGGTTTCGAACTCTTGACCTTGAGCGATCCTCCCGCCTCAGCCTCCCAGAGTGCTAGGATTACAGGTGTGAGCCAAAGCTACACAATTTTATAAACTGAAACAGAAAAAAATCAAAAGTAAAGTTACATATGTGCCCAGACTAAAATGCATGGTATGTATATGCATGGGTATATAGGTATGTCATGTGTATGTATACACATATACCCCAGCAGGGTGCTTTAAGTATTAACATAGTCAATGCCATCCCTTACCTGTTTTTTCTTCTAGTAACTGCAGCTTCTGTTCTACTTCAGCTCTTACTTTTTCACTTTTTTCCAATTTTTGCAAGAGGCTTCCTACATCTACCATTGCACCATTATACACAATGAGGCCAACATTTTCTTCTACATCCTTTGATTCCTGTTTAACTGTTGGTGTAGGAAGTAATAACCTGTTTCCTAGAACACAGTATAAAAGATTCCATATTTTAGTAAGTTATTTACCTTAATAACCTAATTAATATACTTATAAAAAAGCAAGATCTTAAAATAATGCACTCAAACCTAGCATATCTTCCAACAATGATTCAGACTCTTCTTGGTTTTCTTCATCTTTTGAGGTGTCTGTTAATTTCCGGTAAAAGCAAGATTCACGGAGCACTACTTTATTAAGAAGCTTCTTTACCTTATATGCAAGTAAGTGAACAAATGAAAAAGACGAAAATACATTATTTGATTGTCCTAGAACAACTGTGTTCTAATTTTGACCTATAATGAACATCCATGAAAACTGTTTTCTAAAGTATCCACTCCTATTCAATTAGAGCAGTTACACTTTTTAAGTGTCTTCCCTATAAATCTAAGTTCCAAGTTATTATTTAAAAAAAATTCATTGTTAAAAAGAAAAAGAATAACATTGATGGAAATTCTAACACATACATTAAAATATATGCAAAAAGGATATTTATTACAGCTAAGCTTGTAATTCCAAGAAATGGAAACTACCAGCAACAGGGACTAGTTAAGTCAATTATGGTACATCTATATAATGAGAGACTATGTAGCTATAAAAAGAATGAGGTAGATCTCTATTTTCATGGTAGAAAGACTATAATATATTGTTGAATGAAAAAAGGTGCCAATCAATATGTACACAATGATTTCATGTCTTATTTACAAAAATGGAACTATCCTATGTATCTGAGAACTACAAAGTTATATATTAGCTCCAAGGAATACAACTAGAGGGACAGGGAGAAGGGACTGTATACATTTCAGTATTGCTTGACTGTTTTACAACCAGCATGTGTTGTATTGCTTTTATACACCAAAAAGTCAGTAGAGATTAAAAGAAGATATGCACCAACCTACAGAACTGAATACATTAATCTGTTTCCTTTGAAAAGGTAACGTCTTAAAAAGTCACTAAAAAATGATTTCATATTAAACATTCACAAGATAAATTACCTGAGCCCGAGAAAGATGTAGTCCAAGAGTATAAAGTATTTCTTCCAAATCCTTTTCAAGAAGGTAACCACAATGACTTTGATCAAAATAAACAAAAGCCATTAACAGATCCCTGTTAATTGTGATCATCTGAGTCTTCTCTTTTTCCTAAAAAAAATGCAGAAGTAGAAGACATACTATACAATTCTTTTTTCATCCCTGAGAAGTGAGAAAGTGTGACTATTTCCATATAATAGCAATAATCTGAAAAGACTTTTGCCCATCCTAGCTAAAATGAGTTGATTTTGTATATGAATATGGGAGAAAAGAATCAGATATACTGGTTACCTGACAGCCACAAATACCAAAAAACAACTGAATGAATTTTACTTAATGGTAATATATAGATAGATATACAAAGAATTACTAAACTTCATGACTGTTATTTTCAATAAGTTTAGAGTATATAAGATAATAGGAATCATCACATTATAAAGAATATAGCATTCAGTAAATACCTTATCTTTAGAGGGCCTCTCCTTGCAGTACCTGTTGATATCTCTTTTATCATCTCGCTTGTTCATTTCTTCCTCATCCCTATCTGTAAAATAAATATAACAGCAGCAAAAAACTCATAAATACAGATATTTTCAAGCTGGGCACAGAAGCACACACCTGTAATCCCTTAGGAGGCTGAAGCAGAAGAATTGCCTGAAGCCAGGAATTAGAGGCTACAGTGTGCTACAGCAGTGCCTGTGAATAGCCACTGTATTCCAGCCTGGACAACATATTAAGACTTCATCTCTTAAAAAACAAAAAAACCCCATATATTTTCAACTATTGTAGAAACCAGAACTACCATTCCATTAAAGAACAGTTTTCAAATGACAAAATAGCAAAGAAATGTTACATGAATAAAAATACTTTGGATCATAAAAAACAATTATAAATAAGGAAGAAATTTAAAAAGAGATTACATAGAGGAAAACAACTGACTTTACTGAATCAACTAAAAGAACTTAATTCCATAAATACTTGAACGTTTTCCAAAAAATGAATTTTATACACAAAATTGAAAACTACAGGACAAATTTAAATAAAACAAAACAGAGTAAAGCATATTTTTCTAAAAGCCAAAAGGAAAAAGAGCCAGCATAGTAAAGCTAACTGTATATAGAGTATTTTTAAGTAACACTATAGGAGAAATCGAGATGTTCTTATAAAGTAATTAAGAAGATCTAATTGTGTTTCTTTGTTTTTGTCTTTTTTTTTTTTTTTTTTTTTGAGACAGAGTCTCAATCTGTTGCCCAGGCTAGAGTGCCATGTCATCAGCCTAGCTCACAGCAACCTCAATCTCCTGAGCTCAAGGGATCCTCCTGCCTCAGCCTCCAAAGTAGCTGGGACTACAGGCACATGCCACCATGCCCAGCAATTTTTTTCTATTTTTAGTAGAGGCGGGGTCTTGCTCTTGCTCAGGCTGGTCTCGAACTCCTGAGCTCAAGCCATGCTCCCACCTTGGCCTCTTGGAGTACTAGGATTACAGACATGAGCCACTGCACCCAACCTCTAGTGTTTTTTTTTTTTTTGAGGCAGAGTCTCACTCCATTGCCCAGGCTAGAGTGCCGTGGCATCAGCCTAGCTCACAGCAACCTCAAATTCCTGGCCTCGAACTATTCTACTGCTTCAGCCTCCCAAGTAGCTGGGACTATAGGCATGCGCCACCATGCCCACCTAATTTTTTCTATGTATTTTTAGTTGGCCATTTTTTTTTTTTTTAGTAGAGACAGGGTATCGCTCTTGCTCAGGCTGGTTTCCAACTCCTGACCTTGAGCAATCTGCCCACCTCTACCTCCCAGAGTGCTAGGATTATAGGCGTGAGCCATGGTGCCCAGCCTCTAATAGTGTTAATATCTAAATTTGCTGAAACTAACGTGTCCCATGATAAAAGATGGATACTGAGAAATCTATTTTTTTTATTTCTTTTTGAGACAGAGTCTCACTCTGTTACCTAGGCTAGAGTGCTGTGGCGTCAGCCTAGCTCATAGCAACCTCAAACTCCTGGGCTCAAGCAATCCTTCTGCCTCAGCCTCCCGAGTAGCTGGGACTACAGGCTTGTGTTACCATGCCTGGCTAATGTTTTCTGTATGTTTTTTTTAGTTGGCCAATTAATTTCTTTCTATTTTTAGTAGAGACTGGGTCTCACTCTTGCTCAGACTGGTTTCAAACTCATGACCTTGAGCGATCCTCTGGCCTCAGCCTCCCAGAGTGCTAGGATTTCAGGTGTGAGCCACCACACCCAGCTGAGAAAATTTATTCTTAAGAAAAAAATCTACTAAGGAAAAACCGTAACTGTGGAATATATTACTCCAAATCTATACTGTTATAGTCTTAATAAAATTCAACTATCAAAAAATACTTGAGCGATGTGAAAGTCATGACACTAATTTTATTTTCAAATTAGAATATTTTGTTATCATTTTTAGTATTTCTTTTAAGACAGGTTCTCGCTCTGTCACCCCGACTAGAGTGCAGCGGCGCCATCATAGTTCACTGCAACCTCAAATTCCTGGGCTCAAGCAATCATCCTGCCTCAGCCTCCTGAGTAGCTGGGACTACAGGCGTATGCCTCCACATCTAGCTAATTTTTAAAAATGTTTAGTAGAGATGGGGTCTGGCTCTTGTTCAGGCTGGACTCAAACTCCTGACCTTAGGCGATCCTCCCTCCTTAGCCTCCCAGAGTGCTGGGATTACAGGCATAAACCACCAGGCCTGGCCTCTGTTATTAATATATACATGTTGGACTACAATGAACTTTGTGCAAAGTTCAAAAGACGCAAAAAGTAGCTGACAAAAAATAAATTTCTTTCTCTTACCTGTCCTCTGGCTAGCTAGTTCTCTAAGACCTCAGCCCTCACTCTATACATAACTACAATCACTAAGCTTGTCACAAAGTTAATATAGGCTAGGCATAGCAGCCAGGCATAGCTTCTTTTCTTAAACCTTATGAACCCATCTCTGCTCCCTTCAAACTTTTCTTTAGCAGCTTCCTCACCTCTCTTGCCTTCAGACAACTGAAGAGAGTTAGGAACTTGCTCTGGACTAGGCTTTGGCTTAAGGGAATGTTGTTGCTGGTTTGTTCTTCTATCCAGACTGCTTAAAGTTTCTCCATATCAGCAATAAGACTGTTTTGCTTTCCTATCATTTGTGTTCACTGGACTAGCACTTTTAATTTCCTTTAAGAACTTTTACTTGAATTCCCAACTCACCATCAAAGGACCTGCAGAGCTATCACAAGCAGTTTAGCTTCTGGCCTATGTCAGCTTTTGACATTCCATCTTCACTAACCTTAATCATTTCTACCTTTTGATTTAAAGTGAGAGATGTGCCTCTTTTTACACTTGAACACTTACGGGCTATTGTAGGGTTATTAATTGGTCTAATTTAAATATTGTTTTCTCTCAGGGCATAGGGAGGACCAAGGAGAGGGGGAGAGACCAGATAAGAGCTGGCTAGTGGAGCAATCAGAACACAAACAACATTTATTAAGTTTGCCATCTTCTATGCGCATGGTTTGCCTTGCCTTAAAACAATTGTAATAGTAATATCTAAGATCACTGATCACAGATCACTAGAGAGAAGGTTTTGCTATGTTGCCCAGGCTGATCTTGAACTCCTGGCCTCAAGTGAGCCTTCTGCCTCAGCCTCCCAAAGTGCTGGGATTACAGGCATGAGCCACCACTCCCAGCCATGGCAGTGTCCTTAGATCACTAAAACAGATATAATAATACTGAGAAAGTTGGAAATATTACAATTACCAAAACATGACACAGAGACACGAAGTAGGTATATGTAGTTGGAAAAATGGCACTGATAGACTTAATGCTGGGTTGCCACAAACCTTCAATTTGTAAAAAACAGTTATCTTTGAAGCACAATAAAGTCCAACAGAATGAAACAAAATATGCCTACAGTTTTAAAGGGGTTAATTATATAGACATGTGAATTGTAGCTCAATAAAGATATTATTTAAAAAGGAAATAGGCAAATGTTACAAAACTGGATTGTGATGATAGTTTAACAATTCTATAAAGTTAGTGAGAATTGTTAAAATGTACAATTAAAATTGGTGAGTTTCGTGATACGTATTGGTACCTCAATAAACTGTTTTTAAAAAAACAGAATGTGTCCCACAACCTAATTACTTTTATATATATAAAATAGTACAGAATGGCTCAGACACCTCAGAGTTTTATAATCTAGGAGAATCTCATTTATCACTACAAGCTTTAGTTTTCTCAATTATAAAATGGAGAAAATATTAGCCTCTGGGTGAAATAGTGAGGGTTAAGTAGTTTTTATCCAAAGTCTACCATATACTACACAAAGGTTAAATTCTTTTTTTTCCCATTGATTCACATATACTTGTTGTAACACACTTTGAGTAGTTATCTTGAAAGCTGTCAGTTATGAAACTTTGTCTCTCTGAAACATGTATATATTTTTAAATTTTTTATTTTTAATTATGGGTACATAATAGTTTTATATATTTATAAGGCACACATAATGCTTTGATGCAGGCATATAATGCATATTAATCAAATCAGGGTAATTGGGGTATCCTCAAGCATTTATCATGTGTTAGGAACATTGAAATTCTACTCTATCAGTTAAAGTATACTCTAACTTATTATTGATTATAGTTACTTTGTAGTGCTATCAAATATTGTTTATTCTAACTATATTTTTGCACTCATTAACCACCCACAGTTTATCCTCCTCTCTCTGCTACCCTTCCCAGCCTCTGATAACCATCATTCTATTCTGTCTCCATAAGATCAATTGTTTTAACATTTAGCTCTCACATATGACTGAGACCACATCAGATTTGTCTTTCTGTCCTTGGCTTATTTCACTTAACATAATGTTCGCCAGTTCCAGCCACTTTATTGCAAATGTCAGGATTTCATTTTTTATGGCTATATAATACTGCCTTATAAATATGCACCACAATTTCTTTATCCATACATCTGTGGGTGGAGACTTAGGATGATTCCAAATATTAGCTATTGTGAATAGTGCTATAATAAACATGGGAGTGCAGATCGTTGATACACTGCTTTCTTTTCCTTTGGAAAAAAATCTAGCAGTGGGATTGCTGGGTCACATGATAGTTCCATTTTTAGTTTTCTGAGGAACCTACATATTGTTCTCAATAGCGGTTGCACTAATTCACATTCCTTATAACAGTGTACGAGGGTTCACCTTTCTTCACATCTTCACCAGCATTTGTTATTGCCTGTCTTTTTGATAAAAGCCATTTTACAGCCTAAGATGAGTGAGACTGTATCTACAAGAAAACAGAAAAATGAGCCAGTATGGTGGCATATGCCTGTAGTACCAGATGCTCAGGAGGCTGAGACAGCAGGATTGCTGGTGTCAAGGAGTTTGAGGTTGCTATGATGAATGAGACTCTGTCTCAAACAAACAAACAAAACCCCATTTTAACTGGGGTAAGATGGTATCTCATGGAGTTCTGATTTCTCTATCTCTGATGACTGATGTTGAGGATTTTTTCATATACCTGTTTGCCATTTGTATATCTTCTTTTGATAAATGTCTATTCAGACCTTTTCCAATGTTTTAATAGGATAATATGACTTTCTCCTATAGTGGTTGGAACTCCTTACGTATTGTAGTTACTAATCCCTTGTCAGATGGGTAGTTTGCAAATATTTTCTCCCATTCATTGGGTTATCTCTTTATTTTGTTGACTGTTTCCTTTGCTGTACAGAAGCTTTTTAGCTTGATGTTATACAATTTGGCTTTGGTTGCCTGTGCTTTGGAGGTACTACTCAAGAAATCCTTGCCCAGACCAATGTCCTGAAGCATTTTCCAATGTTTTATTTTAGTAGTTTCATAGTGTCAGGTCTTAGATTTAAGTTTTAAATCCATTTTGATTTGATATTTATGTATGTATGTATGTATGTATGTATTTATTTATTGATGAATGAATGAATGACACAATCTCACTCTGTTGCCTGGCTAGAGTGCTGTGGCATCAGCCTGGCTCACAGCAACCTCAAACTCCTGAGCTCAAGTGATCCTTCTGCCTCAGCCTCCCGAGTAGCTAGGACTACAGGCATGTGCCACCATGCCCGGCTAATTTTTTCTATATATTTTTAGTTGTCCAATTAATTTCTTTCTATTTTTAGTAGAGACGGGGTCTCTCTCGCTCTTGCTCAGGCTGGTTTCCAACTCCAAGACTTTGAGCGACCCACCTGCCTAGGCCTCCCAGAGTGCTAGGATTGCAGGCGTCAGCCACTGCGCCTGGCCTGATTTGATTTTTACATGTGGCAAGAGGTAAGGGTCTAGTTTTTCTTCTCGATATGGATAGGCAGTTTTCTCAGCACCACTTACTGAATAGACTGTCCTTTCCTCACTGTATGTTCTTGGCACCTTTGTCAAAGATAAGCTAACTATATATGTGTGGAATTGTTTTCTGGGTTCTCTATTCTGTTCCATTAGATCTATGGGTCTATGACCCATAGACCCATTAGTCTATGTATCTATTTTTATGCCAGACCCATGCTCTTTTCATTACTATAGGTCTGTAGTATAATTTGAAGTCAGGTAATGTGATTCTTCCAGTTTTTGTTCTTGTTCAGGATGGTTTTTGCTATTCTGGGTCTTTTCTGGTTCATATAAATTTTAGGATTTTTTTCTGTTTCTGTGAAGAATGTCATTGATATTTTTATGAGGACTGCACTCAATCTATACTTTTCTTTGGAACATTTTAACAATGTTGATTCTTCCAATCCATGAGCATGGAATATCTCTCCATATTTTTGTGTCCCCTTCAATAACTTTCATCAATATTTTAGCTGATTTTATTTTTTAATTTCAAAATATTAAGGGGATACAAATGTTTTTACTACATGCATAGTTTTTGTAATACTTGAGTCAGGGCTATTAGTGTGCTCATCACCCAAATGTTGTTCACTGAACACATTAGGTAGGTTTTTCTCCCTCCTCTTCTCCCTCCTCCTTGATTTCCAATAACTTTTACTTCCCCCTCTTCTTTCATCAATATTTTATAGTTTACATTGTAGAAACCTCTCACTTCTTTGGTTAAGTTTATTCCTACATATTTTATTTTATTTGTAGGTGTTGTAAGTAAGATTATTTTTTGAGTTTCTTTTTCATATTGTTTGCTGTTGGCATATAAAAAATGCTGATTTTTTAATGTGGATTTTGTATCCTGCAATCAGTTCTAATGGTTTTGTTTGTGGAGTCTTTAGGATTCTCTCAATAGAAGATTGTATCATCTTGCAAGCAAGGATAAACTGACTTCTCCCTTTCCAATTTGGATGCCCTTGATTTTTCTCTTGTCTGATTACTCCAGCTAGAACTTCCAGTACTATGTTGAATAACTGGTGAAAGTGGACATCCTTGTCTTCTGAAACTTATTATTTTTGAAATAACTTTTTAAAGTTTGTAATACCTGTTCATCACAGAAAATAAATAAATCCCAGTACAGAAAATTGTAGCAGTAATCATATCCTTCTATTTTTTTCTACACATATGTATTTACCCATATTAAATAATTATAGAACATGTCTTCTACCAAAACTATTTTGTAATCTTTTTCTATGTCATTACCCTTCTCCAAAATCTTTTTTAATGGTTGCAAAGAATTTAACTGCACGGCTATATCAAAGTACATTTAAATAATTCCGCATTGCTGAATATTCAGATTGATTATAATTTTTTGTTTTATAAACAATTATAGAGGCTGGGAGCGGTGGCTCACGCCTGTAATCCTAGCACTCTGGGAGGTCAAGGAGGGAGGATCATTTGAGCTCCGGAGTTCAAGGTCAGCCTGTGCAAGATCAAAACCCTGTCTCTACCAAAAACAGAAAGAAATTAATTGGCCAAGTAAAAATATACAGAAAAAATTAGCCAGGCATGGCGGCACATGCCTGTAGTCCCAGCTACTCGTGAGGCTGAGGCAGAAGGATAGCTTGAGCCCAGGAGTTTGAGGTTGTTGTGGACTAGGCTGACGCCACGGTACTCTAGCCAGGGCAGAGTGAGACTCTGTCTCACTGAAACTAACTGTGAAAATCAATCAGTTTCACTGATTGTGAAAATCAATTCACATTTCTAAATTTCTGTCCAGAAAAGGTATAACAATTTACACTGCTCCAAGAAGAGTGATGAAAGTGTACCTCTTTTTACTCTTGTTGAACTGTTACATTTTATTAAAAAACTTAATTTTTATCAATTTCATAGGTAAAAAATAGTCTATCTTATTATTTGCTCTTCTAATTACTAACAGGATTCAACACCACTTGACACATTAACTGGCACTGTATTTTCATTTTTAAAAAACAACCAATTTCAATTTTCCACTGTAGAATAGTCTCTTCAGATCTAGGCTTTTTAGAAAAAAAAATAGTAAAGAGGTAAAAGCAAACAGATTTTAAAAACGGGAAAAATAGTAGTCTCCAGGAAATTTAATAGGATAATAAGACATAAAATATGAAGAAAAAACCATGACAAAGCATAAGCATCAACTGGAAATACCAGGGAAACAAACAAAAAAAGAACTATAATCCTACCACCCTATTTGGCTTTGCAGACTATGATATTTATTCAACAAATATTTAGAGCCTATTTAGATATTTAGACTGCTCCAGGAACTTAGAACACACATTAGTAAAGAACACAGAGAAAAATCTCTCTCTTTCTTCTGTAAGAGCTTTTATACAAGTGGGGAGTAGACAGTCAATAAGCAAAAAAAAAGTAAGTGGTAAATGGTAAAATAGGTTATTAGCTGTTTGGGAGGAAAAAAATAAAGCAAGATAAGGAGATACTAGGAATGTGTATTGGGGTCAGGGCAGGGTAGAGGATTGTATTTTTAAATAGAATGGGGTTCAGAGCAGGCTAAGCTGTGAAAGTGATAGTTGAACAATGATTTTAAGTGTGAGAAGGACAGTGGATCTCCAAGAAAGAATTTGCTGGCAGAAGGAAATGCCAATGAAAATCTCCTAACACAGGAACATATGTGATGGGTTCAAGGGGAAGAGTGGTAAGCGATGAAATTGGAGACATGATGTGGTACGGTCTTATAGGTCATTGTAAACACTTTAGCTTTTTCTATGAGTTAAGTAATAGTGAGTCACTGGAAGAATCTGAACAAAAGAATGAAATGAATCAAATTTCACAAAGATCATCGCAATTGTATTGAGAAGAGACTTGACTGGACAAGAGAAGAAGCAGGGAAACTAGTTAGGAGACTATATAATCTAGGAAAGAGATAAGGTGGCTTGGATTAGGGTGAAACCACTGAAGCTGGTGAAAAGTGGTCTGATTCTGGTTATGTTTTGAAAATAGAAGCAATATGACTTCCTGATAGATTAAAAGTAGGATATGACACAAACAAAGGAGTCATAGATGACTCCTGAGTTTTAGCCTGATCAACTAGAAAGATGGAGTTGTCATCTGAGGAGCTGTAGAATAGGTGAAAGGTGGAGGATTGATTTGTTTGCTCTTTGGTAAAGAGGGATGGCAAGAGTTCAATTTTAGAGATGTTGATCTTGAAATGTCAGATAACTAAGTAGAAATGTACAGCAGCTGGATATGGGAGACTGGGAGAGAGAAAGGTCTGACCTGAGAAATACATTTCAGCATTATTAGTTTATGGATATATCTAAAAGCCAGAAGAATGGATGAGAACAGCACCAAAGGGAATGAAAGTGGAAAAGACAAGGCAACCAACTGATAGCTGAGAATTAGGATACTCTGATACAGACAAAATAATGGGAACACTGTTTAATGATGTAAGTAAAGCAGTGATTAAAAAAAAATATTATGAGGATAGGGGAAAGAAAATAGGTCTATAAAAAGGGCTAAGTCTTCATTAACAAAGCAGGTAATAAAGATAAAAGAAAAAATTTTGGTCTATGCATATTATAACATTACTACTGAGTTATTAAGGCAAATAAGATTAGATATTACTTAGTATTAAGAGATGGTATTATGGCCGGGCGTGGTGGCTCACGCCTGTAATCCTAGCACTCTGGGAGGCAGAGGCGGGAGGATTGCTCAAGGTCAGGAGTTCAAAACCAGCCTGAGCAAGAGCGAGACCCCGTCTCTACTAAAAATAGAAAGAAATTAATTGGCCAACTAAAAATATATAGAAAAAATTAGCCAGGCATGGTGGATGGTGGCACATGCCTGTAGTC
>CAUYRT010078810.1:0-80924 GCA_963574885.1 Lepilemur ruficaudatus
ATTAATCCATGCATGAATTGATGGGCACTTGGGGGTCTTTTTGTTTTTGTTTTTTTGTTTTTGACAGAGTCTCTGTTGCCTGGGCTAGAGTGCCGTGGCATCAGCCTAGCTCACAGCAACCTCAAACTCCTGGGCTCAAGCGATCCTTCTGCCTCAGCCTCTCGAGTAGGGGACTACAGGCATGTGCCACCATGCCCGGCTAATTTTTTTCTAGATATTTTTAGTTGTTCAGCTAAATTTCTTTCTATTTTTAGTAGAGACGGGGTCTCGCTCTTGCTCTGGTTGGTTTCAAACTCCTGAGCTTAAACGTTCCTCTTGCCTCAGCCTCCCAGAGTGCTAAGATTACAGATGTGAGCCACCACACCCAGCCCATCACTTGGGTCGAATCCACATCTTTGTAATTGTGAATTGTGCTGCAATCAATGTTCAAGTGCAAGTGTCTTTGTGATGAACAGTCTTATTTTCCTTTGGGTAAATAACCAATAGTGGGATTGCTGGATCGAATGGTAGGTCTACTTTTAGTTCTTTGAGGAATCTCCATACTGTTTTACATAGAGGTTGTACTAATTTGCAGTCCTACCAACAGGGTATAAGTGTTCTTTCCTCTCTGCATCCACACCAGCATCTGTGGTTTTGGGAATTTTTAATAAAAGCCATTTTAACTGGGATAAGGCCACATGGTATTATGATCTTAATTTGCATTTCCCTGACAATTAGTGACATTGAGCATTTTTTCATATGTTTATTGGCCATTTGTCTTCCTTTTGAGAAGCTTCTGTTCCTGTTTTTGCCCACTTTTTTTTGTATTGTATTTAATTTATTTATTTATTGAGACAGAGTCTCACTTTGTTGCCCGGGCTAGAGTGCCGTGGCGTCAGCCTAGCTCACAGCAACCTCAAACTCCTGGGCTCAGGTGATCCTCCTGCTTCAGCCTCCCGAGTAGCTGGGACTACAGGCATGCGCCACCATGCCTGGCTAATTTTTTCTATATATTTTTAGTTGGCCAATTAATTTCTTTCTATTTTTAGTAGAGACGGGGTCTCGCTTTTGCTCAGGCTGGTTTCAAACTCCTGACCTTGAGCGATCCTCCCGCCTCAGCCTCCCAAAGTGCTAAGATTACAGGCGTGAGCCACTGCGCCCGGCCTCTGATTGATTATTGATCCCCAAAGACAAACATATCACAGGTTTTATATTCCCTGCCACTTGACATGTATGTACGATAAAAATCACCCACGAGCAAAACCCATGAGCCCATATGGCACACAGAATCCTAAACCTCCACCCAGCAGAGGGCGCACTTCCTGGCAGGAGACCCAGGGAGGGAGCCTGGCTGAGACAAGCACCAGTCGCCGGCTGTCTGCAGTTATGCGGTAATGGCTCAGGGAGGCAGTCAAGCACCACTTCATCGTCATGGTCCTAAACCAGAGCCGTGGCAAAGGGACCGTATTTGCCACTCTACTCGCCAAAAGAGCTAGATAACAACCATGCACTGGAGAGTCAAAAGTCAGTAAAATGCAGAATTTTAGAATCTTAATAATCGGACTTAAGAGGACATCCTGCACAGCCTCTTTATTAAAGATGAAGAAACTGTGACCAGGCGTGGTGGCTCACGCCTCTAATCCTAGCATTTTGGGAGGCCGAGGTGGAAGGATCACTTGAGGCCAGGAGTTCAAGATCAGTCTGAACAGGAGTGAGACTCTGTCTCTACCAAAAATAGAAAAAATTAACCGGGCATCGTGGTAAGCACCTGTAGTCCCAGCTACTTGGGAGGCTGAGGCAAGAGGATCACTTGAGCCCAGGAGTGTGAGGTTGCTGTGAGCTATGATCACGCCACTGCACTCTACCCCTCCACCCTGGGCAACAGAGCGAGATTGTTGTTAGGGACAAGTGCAGGTTGGCAGCATTAACCACAGGAAAAGAGGAGGGGGGCAAAAATGAGGAAGTCAATGAGCATGTAGAACCGAACTCCTAACAGCAGGTACTTGAGGTTAGGGACTTTTCCCAGCCAGGAGCATGCACAGAAACTAGGAGCTCATGTTCAAAGGTAACCTTTTCTCTATTAACATACATTAGCATAATGAAAATCACACCCACCAGCACTATGACAGTTTACAAATGTCAAGGCACCCCCTAGTAGTTACCCTATAAGGATAAAATTGGGGGGAGGGCCCTTAGCTCTAAGAACTCTCCACCTTTTTCTCCAGAGAAATAATGAATATTCCACCCACCATTTAGCATATCATAAGGTGTAGACACAAAAGTAGAAGTGTGGTAAAACCCAGGGTCTTCTCCACTCAGGAGACAGACCCATTTCCCCTCAGGAAATGTACTTTTGCTTTCTATTCTATGCTGAAAAGCCTGAATAAAAGCTGCTTGTGTGTAAGTGCTAAGTGTCTGTCATCACTCTGTCACACTGGTCCTGTTTGTGATTTTTCCAAGCAAGGAGCCAAAGAACGGGGGAAATACCCCTAAAAAATCAACTCTAACACTGTCTCAAAAAAAAAAAAAACGTGAAGAAACTGGGTCCCAGACAGAGGCAAGGACCCTCATTCAGTCACAGAGCAGGCTGGCGAGGAACCCCCCTGGACCCGAGCTCCAAGACTCGGGCTCCTGGACAACAGAGCCTCTGCCGTGCTTGCCTCTGATTCCCAATTCCTAGCCCAGTTCCCAGCTTAGAATAAACACTGATTGAATGAACAAATGATGGATCAGTGAATGAATGAATGAGTTGTGGCTGGAATTTGCATTACCCTATCGGCAGTAGAGGTTTTGAGCTATCATACATCTGGACATCTGTCAGCCTCTGGAAACCCTTCTTAGCAGAGAGGTTTGTTTTAGGCAGGCTCCTTTCAAAATCAGAATATCTATTTTTTTTTTCTGGAGGGCCACACCCAAGAAACCTTGAGCAGTGATCCTCAAAATCGGGATATCTAGAGACAGGCCTGGTGGCATGTGCCTGGAATCCCAGTTACTCGGGTGGCTGAGGTGGGAGGATCCCTTGAGGCCAGAAGTTCGCATGCGGCTGCAATTCACTATGATCATACCTGTGAGTAGCCACTACACTCCAGCCTAGGCAACATAGCGAGACCCTGTCTCTAAAAAGAAAATAATAATAATAACAACCACAGTATTTAGAACCCAAAGTAACCAAGAAGGTACGGAGAAATGACAGTTAACAACACAACCTACTTCTGGCTGCATGGTTAGGCAAGTTATACATTACAGAAAACCATGTTGAAAGGGTCTCAGACCACAGCATGGAAGAAAGAGAGAAATACTAAAAAAAAAAAAACAAAAAAAAAACAAGAGAGAAAGCAGACTGGACAGCCCAAGGGAAGCCCACGGCCACTGCCCTCCCTCCCCACTCTTCCCGCTCACCACCTCCACTCAGATTCCTCGAACCCCACCCGTCTCCTCCACATACCATCCAGGTGCCACTGTGTTTGCCCACACGTGTAGAGGTGCTTTGATGCTACTCTCTGAGTAGTTGTGCAGATGCTTCTCATATCCTCTGTTGGACTGGAAAGGAATCCTGTCCCACCACCTCACTCATGACCTCCTTCCCAGGGTCCTCTCGGCCACTATAGGGGTCTGACTGGGCCACAAACTAGCTCATGAAGAGTGCAGCATAGACCCTGGCTTGGCAGCTCTGGCTATGGGACCCTGCGGCTTCCCAACTGGGAAGGGAAGACGCCTGGGCCACAAGCAGGACTTTTGCATTCTGCTGAGCCCATTGAGTGAGACAAACACTAAAAACGACAATTAGAGACAACATGACTTCTTACCCAGGACTATTATGGATGCAGAAATGCCCAGAAGAGTATAGATTTGAAAAGCTGCAGAGAGAAAAATCACAGCTCGTCCTCTTCTCAGGAAGACTCTTCGCCATGATTTGTGTCACTGCTCAGGGAACCAGGCCCGGTGACTCTTTCCTCCCACTCTGCAGCCAGCCCGAGGCTTGCGGCTGTTTCCAGGGAAGGCCTCAGCTCCCTGCTTTCCCATCCAGACACAAAGCCTGTGTTTTCTGTTCCCCTGTTCTTCAGGGCCACATGTTTCAAGGCTGTGACTCCTTCTTCTGTGTGGCTGTGTGTAGCTGGTGGCAGCAGCAGCAGTGGTGATGAAGAGGGACGGGGCGGGCCCCGCTCCACCGGGAGGATGGCTGTGAGGGAAACGAGATGTGTCACCCCAGAATGTGCCTCTTTGACACAAATATTTTTGAGCTAAAGGTGATTAAGAAGCAGCAAATGGAGGAATAACTCTTCCCTCCCTTTTTCTACCTGAGACAGGCTATAAATTCTCCTTTACCAGGGACAGCTCTTATCAGCTCAGAGACCTCCAGAGCAATCTGCGACAAATCTCACTCCATGTATTTGCCTTCCTGCAGTTTCCTGCCTCTGGAAGCCTAAAAGTGCTTTCCTTTGTCTTATCACTTCTCTAAAATGTATCCTTCTTTTTGAAGATGATATAGAAGGCAGAGTTCTAAGCCACTGCTTTGAGTTACCTTTCACTGAGGTTTCTCCATGATGTGCACTGCACGCATTAATAAACTTGCTTATTCTTTCTTTGTGAATCTGTCTTTTGTTACAGGGGTCTGTGCCAACTACAAACTTATGAGGCTTCACGTGACATATAATATTTCCTCCCCGACAGCTGAGAGTGTGCGCCCGCCCTCTGACTCGGGGAAAATGGGAAGGCGACGTGGCTGATCCTATCCTCGCTGGTTCTTACCATTCACTGTGGCAGCGATAAAGGTGGCTCAGGACAGGAGATGACAGATCTCAGCGTAGAAAGGAAGCAAGAGAAACCCACATTGCTGTGTCGCTGCTGCAGAGAGCAGAACAAGAAAGGAGGTGCTGACTGGCCGCTCTCCAAGAAAAGGAGAAGAGGGTGGGTGAGGAGAGGCCGGGCTGCAGAGACCACTGACCAGCCGGAGCCGGAGGGGACAGCACAGCACGTTCTGGGCCAGGGCCTAGGCTCACTGAAGGGTTGGGCTGAAAATCTCACTCCTTAGAACAGCAGTCCCCAACCTTCTTGGCACCAGGAACTGTTTTCATGGAAGACAATGTTTCCACAGACTGGGGAGTCGGGGATGGTTTCGGGATGATTTGAGCACATTACATTTGAGTGCACTTTATTTCTATTATTTTACATTATGCTATATAATGAAATAATTGTACAACTCACCATGGGTTAGCGACCCCTGCGGCTTAGATGTAGCGTAAGGAAAGGATATATACATATATATAGAGAGAGAGAGAAAGAGAGAGATGCATATATATATGTATTTAAATTTTTGTTATACATCTACATTCCACGCTATCAATCATAATGAAAACCAAAATATTCACCCACAGGGGCTATGTAAGTGATTAATCAGAGGGATATCATACAGCTATTCAAAGAGATGAGGAGATGATATAGTAATACAAAAAATCAGGATACAAAATGTCAAGTGTTAATAAGGAAAAAAATTAGAGTAAAATGGAAACACACACTATGATGTTTGGGGATGGAATTTGGGGGAGTGGTTTCTAACTTGAAAAAAAAAACATTTTAATGTATTTGGTACTTAACTCTTAAAAAAGAAAAACTAAAGACAGCCTGAGTAATCCCCAAGCAACGAGAAGCCACCAAGGTTGCAGTTCCCAGCACTGCTCCTACAATGGCTCAACTCGGACACCCCTGAGAAGTGGCTGTGCCCCCTCCTCAGCTGGCCTGAGCTTGCAGGAGCCCTTCTGACCCAACCTGTGGATAGCTCAGTGGGATCTGTGAGTACAAGCTAAAAAGAGCCTTTACTAAACCATCCGGGCTCTGAGAAATGCAGGGTCTCCTTGAGGTCATCACTCCCAGCTGGTCAGACTTGCGGGGACAACAGCTTCCCCTACCCCCTACCCCTGCCCTTCCGCCCCACCCTCCACCTCTAGCTCAGGCTGAGTATGCCCAGGAGGAAGGAGCTTCAGTGAGGAGGCCGGGACACAAGGGCTATATAGACATCAATAGGATGGTGCTCACCATCTGCTTTCGTGGGAATGACCCAGGACAATACAGGACAAGGGATATAATGTTCCACCCTAGGGGTATCCAGGAAATCCAGGAAGTAAATCCTTGCGACTCCGTGGTTCTGAGCCAGCATCTGCGAACCAGTCCTTCCCCTAAGCAAAGGCTTGCAGGGCTCAGGGCAGACACAGTCCCCTGTCCTCCAGAACGCATCTCTGACCTGAAGATGTGTCCGTGAAGGAGGGCCATCCCAAGCTGGGCCAAAATGGAATTATGCGCTGTCTATTGGTCCACAACTTGCTTTCTTTGTTTAACACTGTAGGATTGGATTCTGAAGTTCTTTAATGAGACAGATGCAAGCACCCTTGGAGAAACCCGGGCAGTTTGGGCATAGAAATAAACCCCTAAGTGGAAATTTGGTGGGAGGAAGGTGCCAGCCAGCACTGAGGGAGGAGGCCCTCACCTGGGCCTGTGCTGCTGGCCTGAGTCTGCTGTGATGACATTCACCTCCTCATCCCCCCACCCATCCTCCACACACATTCTCTGTAACAGGCCCTGGGCCCACTTACATTGTTACACCTTGCTTGCTTCTTGTGGACACAGCCAGATGGGGTAGATGAGGATGCTTTCCTTTGCCAGGGCTGCCATAACAAAGTACCAGAGATGGGGTGGCTTAAACAACAGACATTTATTTCCCATGGTTCTAGAGGCTGAACGTCCAAGGTCAAGTTGTCAGCAGGTTTGATGTCTTCTGACACCTCTGTTCTTGGCTTGTACATGGCCGTCTTCTCCGTGTGTCCTCACAGGCTTTCCCTCTGTGCCTATCTGTGTCTAAGTTTCCTCTTCCTATAAGGAGACCCATCATATTGGATTAGGGCCCACTCTAATGACCTCATTTTACTTTAATCACTTTTTTTTTTAGAGAAAAGTTTTCCCTCTGTCATCCAGGCTACAGTGTAGTGGTACAATCATAGCTGACTATGACCTCTAAATCCTAGACTCAAGAGATCCTCCTGAGTAGCTGGGACTCTGGCTAATTTTTTTTTTTTTTAGAGATAGGGTCTTGCTATGTTGCCCAGGCTGGTTTTGAATTCCTGGCTTCAAGCAATCCTCCAACCTAGCCCTACCAAAGTGATGGGATTACAGGCATGAGTCACCACATTTGGCCTTAATCACCTCTTTAAAGACCTTGTCTCCAAATGCAGTCACATTCTAAAGTACTAGGGGATAGAGCTTCAACATACTAATTTTTAGGGGGCACAATTTAGCCAGTAAGATGGGCCAAGGGGAACTTGCACAAGTGGGAGCAGTGGCATCAGGGGTGGAGGAGGCAGGAAAGGTCCCCAGTGCCCTCCCACATCCTGCAGTGCCTGCCGCTGGTGGACACTAGGGCTTTAGCCCTCTCTCTCTTCACAGAGAGGGAGGAGCTGGAGCCCCCTCCTTCCAGGGCCTTGGAGGAGCTGGACTCTGCTTAGGTGGGATGGGGTCTGGGGAGCACAAGGGGTCCTGGGTGGCTCAGGGCTAGCTGACGTCTCAGTCTAATGCTGTGTCTCTCTTTGCTCTGGGTGGCTTCTCTCCCTCCCGAGGTGCCCCTGGCTGGTGGGCGCCATTGCTACAGCAGGACTAAGGAAGACTTGTTCCCCACCCAAACTCCTGCGAAGTCCCCCTGACCCAGTCAGGGCACCCTCCTTGCGTTTCCATATCCTTGACTGTGGAATGGGGTGAACAGCACTGGGAGGCTGGGAGTGACTCCGGGGGGAGAGCCCAGTGGGGCCCAGGCCAATGGGAGCCCCCAGAAATCCCTTGGAGAGTATTGCAGGACTGTTGTATCCTGGGGGGGTCTTGGCTCAAGGAGAGAATGAGAGGTGGCAGCAGGTTACTGCTAATGGCCCCTTGGGCTGGGTGTGCAGTCTCAGCAGAGTTGCTTCGTCTTCTCGAACTCGCCACCAGAATCGTAGCCAAATGATGATGCCCCTGCACTCCAGCCTGGGCAACAGAGTAAGACCCCATCTCAAAAAAAAAAAAAGAAGAAGATGATGAAGAAGAAGAATCTTCTATGTTCCTAGGACTTTCACGTGTGGCCGATATCCACCTGTTTCTTTCTTTCTTTCTTTCTTTCTTTCTTTCTTTCTTTCTTTCTTTCTTTCTTTCTTTCCTTTTTTTTTTTTTTTTTTGAGACAGAGTCTCATCGCCCTGTCACTGGGGCTAGAGTGCCATGGCGTCAGTCTAGCTTACAGCAACCTCAAACTCCTGGGCTCAAGTGATCCTCCTGCCTCAGCCTCCTGAGTAGCTGGGACTATAGTTATATGTGCCACGATGCCTGGCTAATTTTTCTATTTTTAGTAGAGATGGGGTCTCATTCTTGCTCAGGCTGGTCTTGAACTCCTGACGTCAAGCAATCCTCCCGCCTCTGCTTCCCAGAGTGCTAGGATTACAGGCGTGATCCACCGTGCCCGGCCCCACCTGTTTCTGTTGACAACTCTGGGAGGTATGAGGATCCCCATCTTCTACAGCAGGTAATAAAATAACAGAGAGAAAAGAACACAGGCCTGGCCTGGGACAGCCCTGGGTTTGAACCCTGGCTCTGATACTATAGCTCAGTGACCCAGGGCAAAGCGCTCCTTCCCTCTAAACCTCAGCCAGCTGGTTTGGAAGATAGGGATAAGAGACGCTCTTCACTGGGGTATTGTGAGCACTGTTGGGGAAGTGCCCAGCACCAGTAAGGCAGCCACAGTTATTATTCCTGTTCCTTGGAGAGGTGGGATAGCCATGGGGCAGAGCAGGGATTTGAACACAGCCAGCAGAACCAAGTCTTGGGCAAAACTACCAGGACTGGACACTCGGGTAAGGAACACGTAAGCATGACAAGGTGTTGACCCTCGAGTCACCTTCACAGGGAGCCCAGGGTCTGATTTCAGGGTTCCATGTGAAGATGGTTCAGAGGGAAACAAACAATAAGTGGGCCAGGACTTGATGGTACTCAGGGGTTTTAAGCAATTCCAAAAGGTTGTCACCAGCTATTGAATAAAATTGGTCACCCCGAGTTCCAAACCAGAAGACCTAATGTGCTGTGACATCTTGAATTTATTTGGTGCTTTTCTGCCAAGGAGATCAAAGCATTTCAAAATAATTTCCTGGGAACTTTTCTGAGAAGAAGCCAATGATAAAAACCTGTTTCATCTATGAACTACGCTTGACAGCAGTCACAATCTCTGACATTTTAGAATTCTGTCTGGTTTCCAGAGGCTTTGGCATGTATCCTCAGCAACTCTCTGGGAAGTAAACAGGTGGACTGACCCCATTTTACAGGTGGATAAATGGGAGCCCAGGGGGCCAGGGCGCCTGCCCAAGTGAGGCCCTGCCTGTCACAGACCGCAGCTGCACTCTGGCCTCTCCCAGGCCCGGTGTCAAACCACACACATCCCAACAGGGCCAGGATGAGGCTGGTGTTTGAATCGAGCAGTTCGTGACAATGTCACAAATGCCCCACTCTCCGAACCCCAACGCTCCCCCAACCACTCCAGCAAGTCTCAGACTGGGGGTGTCCTCCCTGCATTGCCAGGATGGCTATTTTCTCCCTCCCAGGGTGCCCCCATGTTCCTCCTGTGCTCTCAACCCATTCCCCTCCCTCTTCCTCTCCCCCAGGACTCATCTTCCTCAATCCCACAGCTCTGTCTCTCCTCCGCATTTGGCTTCTTCCTTCTTGTAGGGACATTTCTCCATCTGTAAGTGTGGCCATGTCCTCCCTCCTGGGAAAAACCTTCCTCCAACCCTGCCCCACTTAGCCAATCCTCCAACCCCTTCCTCCCCTGGATCTATCTACAGGGGACATTTCTATTTTCTCACCACACACTCCAAGCCCTCCGAGCAGCCTGTCACCTTTGTCCTTCACTGCCACTGCTCGCCAGTCAGCATCCCCATTCTCCCGAACGATGATAACTACCGCACGTTGAGGGGCCAGCTGCGGCACGTGCTGTGCCATCCACCTTAAAAGGACTTGTGAGGCGGGTACTGTTAGCCTGGTTACAGACAAGGCAACTGACGCCCTCAGGAAGTGTCTGGGCCAAGCTCGCAGCAGCGTAAGTCTGACCCAGGGCTACGCCTCAGCCTCCTCGCACTGCAATACGCGCCCGGCAGCCCCTTCCTCCTGCAACGCCCCCTCTGCCCACCATGCCAGGCACATCCTGAGCTGCTTCTCTGGTTCCTGTCACCTAACTCCTCTACTCCCCTAGGCTTCAGGGGAACCCTTTTACAGAAAGTCCCCAAACCTACCCTTCTGGCTCCAGTCTCCCTCCCGGACTTGGGTTTTGTGTCTCATGAGATCCGAGCCCCTCAGCCAGGCAACCTCCTGGAACCTTCCAACATAATGTGTCAGATCCCTTCATCTTTCCCTCAGACCAGTCTCCATCATGCAGCTCTTCCGAGAAGCTCCCCCCTTGATGTCTCCCAGGGATGCTGGACTTCTCCGTCATCTTGGGCTTTTCTACAAACCTGGCCTTCCCCCTCCAGGCTGGTCCTCAAAGCACAGTTCCTCCCATTTCCCTCAAAACCGTTGCTTCCTTCCCATACTGGCACAGGTCCTTGGGCTCTCTATGCAATAGGAATGAGCCAGGGACCAAACACAGGCTCAGGCCAGGCTTTACTGGAGCTTGTGCTGGAACTTGAGGTAGACAGTGCTGGCTGAGAAGCAACCAGAGGGCTGGGAACTTTTAAGGGGGAGACAGAGAGAGAAAGTTTAGTGCCAGTGCTGAAATCACAGCACGTAGCGGCTGGTTTTGTTGGCAGCGGCCCATCTGACAATCGTGCTTCTTCATGAACAGCATTCTCTTTAGCATGTTTAGTCTCCACCCTTGAGTGTGATTTTTAGCATTAAAATGAGGGAAAAGGTCTATGAGTGGTCAACTTTGGGCTTCATCTTGGCAGTAACCAGTGTGTGCTGGTGGCCCCTGCTCCAGTGGCTGCCGGGTCCTGAGAAAGGAAGCAGCACTCCCTCGCTTGAAGCCGGGTGTTAATCATTCCCAAGGCTTTTGTTCAGCATTGTGAGCAGACTTAAGCTTTGGCTCAAAGCTCAGGCAGGTGGCCAAAGTCCACCTCCTGTGCTGCCTGTCCTCACCTCCTCTCCTCACAACTGATCTCCTGTCATCTTCCCATTGGCCTTGCCTGCCCCTGGGACACGCCAGGCCCTGGGCCCCATGTCTTCTGCGCAGGCTGTGGGACTGGCCTTCCTTCAGGTGGACCAAAGGAGCCTGGCGTAACCCACCTCCCCAACCTGGGCACTACACTCACCAAAGTCCTCTACAGAAACACTGTGTTCCTGGGACCGGCCTCCATCTCCAGTCTCTGAATTTGCTTGTCCTGAGACCGCTGGCCTCACGGTCCATGGCCGGCCGGGGCTCCTTAAGTCTGATGGCCTCGCTCAAAGGGGAGCTGAAGTCCACTGACTCACTTGCCTCCTCAGCAAACATCACTGGGCCGCGGGCCAGGGTGGCCAGGGGGTTCCGTGTGGGATTCTGTAGGAGTCTGAAGGAAGAGATTCCACCCAGTCATAGGGGCTCAGAGGAGGTGAGCGCAAGTTTCCACTTTCCTGACTGGAAAGTAGGAATTGGGCAGGCAAGTGGGAGGCAGGGAGCCTTCCGGGCAGCCAGGACTCAGAGGCGAGGAAGCAGAGAGCAGAGAAACAGGGTGGAGAAGCTTTTTTTTTTTTTTTTTTTTTGAGACAGAGTCTCACTCTGCTGCCCGGGCTAGAGTGAGTGCCGTGGCGTCATGGCGTCAGCCTAGCTCACAGCAACCTCAAACTCTTGGGCTCAAGCGATCCTTCTGCCTCAGTCTCCCAAGTAGCTGGGACTACAGGCATGCGCCACCATGCCTGGCTAATTTTTTCTATATATTTTTAGTTGTCCAATTAATTTCTTTCTATTTATAGTAGAGACGGGGTCTCGCTCTTGCTCAGAGCTATCCACCCGCCTCGGCCTCCCAGAGTGCTAGGATTACAGGCGTAAGCCACCGCGCCCGGCCGTGGAGAAGCTTTTTGTTGTCATTTCTTTGTGCGTGTTTCAGAGGCAACGGTAGAGATTAGAACAGATATCCAAAGGCAGATTTGAATTCGAATTAGGAGTCAAGAAAAGATATAAGGATGTGGTGGAGAAAACAGACGTGCTACAGATGAAAAAAAATGGGGTCATGTCTGAGAAGCCGCAGGAGGAGAAAGCACCTCAATACTGAGGGGAGCACGGACACTGGTTAGTCTTCTGTTCCCTCTCCCTTTCCTTGGGTTAGGTCGATACCTCAGCTTTTCCCTTATCAAAATCGGTGAGCTAAAAAGAACCAGTGACTCATTCATACTCAAGTGTAAGTGACTAATTAGACATTTTAAACTGGCATTGTGAGGGGTGGGTGAGAGGGGTGGAAGCCTTAGCCCTGAGGAGATTGTCTTGCTTCAGGCATCAGTCAGTACCTGGGGGAGGGGACTGGGAACTTCTCAAGTTTTTTGAAATCACTCTGGTGTACATCATGAGGCCAACCAGAAAAGGGCCAAATAAAATCGGAGGCTGTGGTGTCGCCAGAGTTCCTCAACCTCTCAGCCTAAGGTAAAAAACAGGGTGTTGATCTCATACCTGCTCAGTTCCTTAACTTGCTCCAAAATGAAAGCACTCGGACAGTGAGCCGCAGGGGCTGTCAAACCTGACCTGCTTCTCAGATGGCTTCTTGAGGGGGCGCAGGGTTTGAATCAGGTAGACCTCAGCCTGCAACCCAGCCCCTACTCATTTGCTATGTGACCTTTAGGGTGGTAACTTAACCTCTCTGAGCTTCAATTCTCTCATCTGAAAATTCAATCAAATTGTTGAAAAGATTAAATCAGTTAATATTTATAAAGCACTTAGCATACTACCTGGTGCTTCACTCAGTAAGTGGTGGCCACTATTTTCACTAGAGACTAAAATATACCCCAGTCCCCCCCCATTCCCCACTGCCCCTAAAACCCCCAGCTTCAGCCTTGGTGACCCCTCTGATGCAGGAGGGGCAAAGATGCCCCCTCAGGAGTCCTCACAGTCCACTGCGACAACAGTGAAAGCCCATTTAATGCTAAGCGGAAATGAAGAATTACCTGCCTGAGAGACAACACCATCCTAGGTGACAGCCAGGCCCAGTACAAGCAGCCAGCCTTCATCCTGGGAGCAGAGAAGGCCACTTCCTCTCAGGGATGCTGGGCTGGGTGCAGGCTGGGCTGACCTCTCCCTTTGTACACAGGCTGAGCCCCTGCAGCCCCTCCCCGACTGGAGCTGGGTGTTTCCCTCCCGCTGGGGACCCTCAGGACTCAGCCAGGGCCTGGCTCCCTCCCCTCCCCACCTCCAGCTCAGGTGCAGGTCTGAGCTCTGCTGTAGGCTGAGGCCATGGTGGCCTCGACCTACAGAACTCCCCTTCTCATGCCCAGCAGTGCCCCAGGGCTGTGACCCACAGGTTTCTTTATGGAGAATCACGATTCACAAATTGTTTTTTCTACACTTGAGATCCAGGAGTCACCACAAATAGGAGCTTCTTTGAATTCATTATCAGCAACTGTGGCCAATCAATAAAGTTTCCCCAGGGACTTGAGGATGAGACAGGACTCACCCCTGGTCAGGGTCTGACAGAGGTTTTCTTCATGACTTATTTTCTTTTGTCTGTTTCGTGCTCCAGTTTAATTATGTTATTTTAATTTTTTGAGTTGGGAGTAGCTCAAAATCACATAATGGAGAATATTCTACTTCACTAACAGTTACTGGTTGATCTGTGGGGCTGGGGGCATGGCATGGGAGTAGCACCCAGCACCATAATGATGGCAAGTGGGGAAGAGAGGTGGTGTTCCAACTGGTCTGGTTCTGTGTACACACACACACACACACGCACGCACGCACGCACGCATGCATGCACGTACAAGCACACACAAGCACACAGAGAAATAAACCTAAAGACGCATTCTGGAACAATACGAAGGCTATAGGGAGACAGGCACATTTACAGACTGCAGGGGGAAATGTCATCTGGTATTTTCTATGTCAAAACCCTTAAAAATATCAGCACCCAACAATTTTGTCATTAAATTTCCTTTAATGAAATACTTAGGCAAGGATACCTAGATGGATATTCAAAAATATTTGTTCCAGACTGTTTGTAATAGCAGAAAATGCAAACAACCTGGAAGGCTAAAACTAGTCTATCAGAGTTCTTAATTGCAAGCAACAGAAATCAATTCTGGCTGATGCAAACATGAAAGGGATGTATTAAAAGGATAGGATGTAGCTTTAGGTTGTGCAGCCAGGAAAGGGCAGGTGCCTGAGAGGACAGGCAGGACAGTCTGCTTTGCAAGTCCAGTGTGCATTTCCAACACTTCTGGCACTAACCACCCCTCCCACCCCCTGCCACCTGATCATTGCCACCAGCTGCCCCCAGGGACCCTGTGAGACTGGGTTCCTCCAGGGCCTCTCTGCTGTTGTGCCACCAGCTCCTGGGGTGGCAGGCCTGGGTGGTAGCATGTGGTGGGCAAGGCCGGGGCCTCAAGCCTGCCTGCCAGTGGCAAAAGAGGCAGGGAACTGGCTTGGGACTTTCAGCTCCTGCAGGGGTTGGCCGGCCCTGCCTCCTCTCACACAGGAAGGGAGTTGGGATGCTGAGATGCCAAAATGATTGACAAGTGTGCACTAGATTAGTAAATAGGTCAAATTAATAATGATCCTTGAATACAAGCGAGAGATTATTGTAAGGGGGGGATCTAAATCTACAAACTTGATTTTTCTAATAGAACTTGATTTTTATTCCCAGTGCTCATTCAGCTGGAGTGGGAGTAGTTTTGGCAAATGAATCTCAGGGAGTTTGTGGTCTTCCTTCTGTGAGGTGTGTTTAAATTCCGGGGGCTTACACAGTGTGACAGCAAATACCCTCAGCTCTAGGTTTGCTGATTTTGTTCGGTGGTCTATTGTCCCTCCCACCATGGCTGGGCTGGGGCTAGGGGGACGGCCAGGGCCCCCCTCTCCTGGCATCCACAGTAGCTGTGCTGTCCCCTCCTCATTCCCGCCCTCGCCTCCTCTGCCCCCGCCTGGAACCTTTATCTGGCCCCAGCACGAGCACTTGCCTCGAGTCGTATATTCTTCCAAATCTATTGATCATGCTTGAGTTCTTTCTGCTCTCCCCAGCGCCAGGCTTTTGGAACTCAAAAGGCAGGAATTAACCCCTTTTTTCTTGGCTTTCCCTGAGTGTCTTCATCCCTTTCCTGGGCAACGAGTGGAGAATATCTGAGCTGACCGAACCAGGAAAGGATCAGGGAGATGTGGAGCAGACATTTAAAATAGTAGCCCTTGACACTCTCTGCCTATTGATAATTTTTTCAGAAAGGTAAAATCATAACTCATGCTGATACAGAATGAGCATGTGTTAAAGATTTTATTTAGCACAATTACCAAGAGAACCAGTAAGATATAAAAACTGTTTCCAAGGAGAACCCAAAGAATACATAGACAACTAGGAATGCTGAAATGAATTACTGAGAGATTGGCTCTTTCACTGAATGAAATGAATTACATCTTTAATAGAAATGTGTTTATAAACAGGAGTCATTTTCAACCCCAGACAGTGAAAAGCACAGACACTATAGAATCAGATAAGCTAGAAAAGTCTTGGCCGGACATGGTAGTACGCACCTGTAGTCCCAGCTACTCAGGAGGCTGAGGCAGGAGGATCGCTTGAGCCCAGGAATTTGAGGTTGCTGTGAGCTAGGCAGACGCCATGGCACTCTAGCCTGGATGACAGAACAAGGCTCTGTCTCCAAAAAAAAGGAAAAAGAAAGTCCAAGTCTTGTTTTGCATGAAAAATACACCATATTTGTTTCCTGTGGCTGAGTACCACAGCACAAACTGGGTGTTTTAAAACAACAGAAATGTATTGTCTCACAATTCTGGAGGTTCAAAGTCTGAAATCAAGGTGTTGGCAGGGCCATGCTCTCTCCAGACTCTAGGGAAGAACCTTCCTCGCCTCTTCTAGCTTCTGCCAGTTTCCAGCACTCCTTGGCTTTCTTTAGGTGTCTTGTAGATGCAGCACTCCAATCTCTGCCTCCACAGTCCCATGTATTCTCCCTGGGGATCTGTGTCCAGATTTCCCTCTTATTAGCACATCAGTCATATTGGACAAAGGCCCAGCCTAATGACCTTATCTTAATTTGATTAACTGTACAAAGATCCTATTTCCAAAAAGGTCATATTCACAGCACTGAGGGTTAGGACTTCAACATGCCTTTTTGGGGTGACACAATTTAACCCATAATAGTGTTAAAAGGAAAACTTAAGACAAATTAAATTTTCACAGAGTTCAATTAAGCAAAGAACAATTCGCAAATCAGGCAGCCCCTACCCCCTCCAACCCCCAGCCTGAATAAGGTTCAGAGCGACTCTGGGGCTGCCACATGGTCAGATAATATTTATGGACAGAAAAAGGAAAGGGACATACATAAGCAGAATTGAAATAAAGAAACAGCTGGATTGGTTACAGCTTGGGGCTTGCCTTATCTGAACACAGTTTGAACAGCTGGCCACCTGCGATTGGGCAAAACTCTGTGATTGGTACATAAGTAGGTTACAATCCGTTTATACATCCAGTCAGGTTACAGTTCACCATACACAGAGAAACACTTAGGCCGAACTTAAAATATGTAAGGAGGCAGTTTTAGGCTAAACTTAATTTAACAACAGACACCCAGTAATCTTTTTGTCTATTTAAAAATCTTCCATAGAAAAGTAGAACTACCATTTGACTCAGCAATCCCACTACTGGATATTTACCCAAAGGAAAAAAAAACCTTCTATAAAAAAGACACCTGCACTTGAATGTTTATAGCAGCACACTTCATAATTGCAAAGATGTGGAAACAACCCAAGTGCCCGTCAATACAAGAATGGATTAATAAAATGTGGTATATGTATACTATGGAGTACTACTCAGCCATAAAAAATGGTGAACTACCTTTTGTATTATCTTAGGTGGAGCTGGAGCCCATTCTTCTAAGTGAAGTATCACAAGAGTGGAAAAACAAACACCACATGTGCTTACCATTAAATTGTTACTAATCGATCAAAACTTATGTGCACACATGGAAGTACCATTCATCAGGTGTCAGGCAGGTGGTGGGGAGGAGGGGGTGGGTAAATTCACAACTAACAGTGCAGTGTGAGCTGCCTGGGGGATGGGCACACTTGTAGCTCTGACTTAGATAGTGCAAAGGCAATTTATGTAACCAAAGCATTTGTACCCCCGTAATATTCTGAAATTTAAAAAAATCCTCCATAGTTTTCCTGACAGGCTTCCCCCACCCTCTTGTAATCATAATAATCTCTGAGATTATTCTTTTTTTTTTTTTTTTTTGAGACAGAGTCTCACTCTGTTGCCCGGGCTAGAGTGCCGTGGCGTCAGCCTAGCTCACAGCAACCTCAAACTCCTGGGCTCAAGCAATCCTTCTGCCTCAGCCTCCCGAGTAGCTGGAACTACAGGCATGCACCACCATGCCCGGTTAATTTTTTCTATATATTTTTAGTTGGCCAATTACTTTCTTTCTATTTTTAGTAGAGGCGGGGGTCTCACTCTTGCTCAGGCTGGTTTCGAACTCCTGACCTTGAGTGATCTTCCAGCCTCGGCCTCCCAGAGTGCTAGGATTACAGGCGTGAGCCACCTTGCCCGGCCGAGATTATTCTTAATAGCAACACACAAAACACTAGTCTCATTAGATGTGGGCTAATTATTTACATAGGTGTAACATGAGTGTTAATCACATAAGCCTCTTTGAGTTTGCTTTGCAAATCTAAAGTCATACAGTATTGATTAATATCTAAGGCCACAGCATTAACTTCTGTCTGAAAGTTTTCATTGGGAATCCAAGATTGGACTTTTTAAAAAGCCTCTGTCTTGTTCACCTGAGGGTAGGAACTCAACCACCCCTCACTCCAAAATTGTTCCACTGCATTTCACCTCTAGTACATATAACTTTGGATGAATTTCTCGCTTCTCAAGGTCCCAAAGTTTGCTAAATCCTGGCCAGACTTACGGTTACCTTCCTTATCACCTATCTGGGACCCTGTAGGGAAGGTATAATACTAGCTAATTCTCCCGGGAGAGTTTTGTAAGCATTGCCTCCATAAATACAGTCTCGAAGTTGTCTCAGGGGTTTCAACTCAGTCTGTACCCAAGAGTCTATTCTTTAAAATATCAATAGTTTCAAGCACCTGGTACAGTTCTTTCCCACAAGATCTGAGTCTGGCCTTTGTTGGAGACGAGGATGCTGGCCTGTAGCTTATAGCTGAGCCTTCAGTAATCATCAGGGCAAAACAAAACCTATCTGCAGATGGCCGACTCTTAATGGCTGTGGCTAATTTATTACTTTACCATAAAGTCAGAATGGAGGAGAGTAAACTTCTCTATTGAAATATAGTTCATAACTATTCACAGGAGTTTTGATCAGTATTTTTCCTGAGCATAAAAGCATTATGGACAATGAAGGCATGGAAAAATTTCCAGAAAATTCCCATAAAGAACACCAATTTCTGAAATATTTATACCTTTCCTATGCAACTCAGAATAGTAACACATCAAACACACCTAATTATTTTTAGCACCTGTCTTCTTATAAGCTGAAAGTCAGACAAATTTTTTGTGATGTGCCAGGATGCCCTGTCTCAAAGATAGATTCAGGTATGAAAGACATCCTGAAAACCTTATTTGTTTTCTAAATTTAAGGTCTGAGTTAGGAAGGCAAAAAATGAAGAGTTGTCACAGGAGATTTGGGCATATGATTAACTTAAGATCATAAGTGACTAGGAAATTATAATTGATTACCTATTTAATCAAAGAAACAATAAAACATATAAAAATAAATATAGCAGGCAATGCAGTTGTAAAGAACTGTAAAGAACCTTAGCTCTTTCACAAGCAAGAAAACCTTGTTCTTTGTTTTTTTTTTCTTATTTTTAAATAATCAAGGACATAATAAAATCATAAAGCACAGAAAATTATACTGGTAAGATACAGAATCCCTTATATGTAGGTAGATTTCACAGAGATAAAGAATTACCTTCTTTCTTATATGTGAAGGCATTAATAAGTAAACCAAGTAAGCAAAACCAAGAAAACAATGAATTTTGCCAAAATGTTAACATATTTCATATGCTAATGCATTTGATGTGTTCATATAACTTCAGACTCAGCTGTTATATGTTGAGGCAAATTAAAATCACTTTCTGAATTTTGTCTTTCATTATTGTCTTTCATATCCCGGAACAAACTCACACTTTACTACAAGACATCAGTTCTCCAAGTGTGGTCTGGGGGACCCTCATGAAGCCCTCAAGACCATTTCAGGGGGTTCATGACATCAAATCTATTTTCATAATCATACTAAGACATTTTTCTTCCCTCCCATTTTGAGTGAAGCTATGTGACATGTGACATGGCAAGAGATTGGAGACAGAAGCAGCTATCAGCATCCAGCTGATGTCTTCCATTCAGCCAGACATCAAAGAGATTTGCAAATACAAAATGATGCCACTTTTCTCATATTTTGGGGGGAAAATATAATTACTTTTCACAAAAATGCATTGACATGCAATGATTTCATCATTGTTCATTTCAAAGAAATAAATATATATAAATTCTGTTTTAATTTTCTGTGTGGGGATTATTAATAGATGTAACCTATATAAGCAAAAATTCTTTGGTGTCATCAATAATTTTTTATGTATATAAAGGGGTCCTGAGACCAAAAGTTTGAGAACTGCTACTTTAGGAGAAACTACTCTATATCCTTGGGGAAAAAAAGCATCTGCACAGTTATATTTCTCTTTTACTATTACTCCTAGAGTGATCTCAACTACATATATTAATTATAACTTTTAACCAAAGTAACTAACTTCTATTTCACAAAGAAAATTTAGTGCTGGATAATTGAGAAATGTCTGTCATACACAAATATTTTTGCAAACAAACACAATTCTGAGTACATATGACACAACTTTTTATAGCTAGACAGATTCCTTTTACACATTCCTAAAGTGGCAAAACTGAACACCTTTATTAACATGCCCCAAAGATATAGCCTCTCTAGAACATACAAAACATATAAAAGCTTCTATGTAACATGTAAAAATAACAAGCATAAGTATTTCAATGTAGAATTACCTTAGTGATCAATGTTTCAGTATTCTATCTCATTTGGAAATTAAGTATCCAATGATTATCAATTAACTCAATTTAGTTTTAGTCCAAGTTGCCCAAAAATCTTGGTAATAATCTTCAAGATGACATATTATAAAATATAACTGTTGTTAATATAATAGTATGTCAGAATTACAGACCCCGTAGACTCCCAGACTCACAAAGAGCTTATAGTGTCTGTTCTGCAGCTTTTGTTGAAGATCAAGAGTAAACACAAAATCTCACTGGTTCTAATCTCAAAGAGCTGTTCTTCTTTCCAGTGTGCATGATACTCTTAATTGGTTTGAGCTCAAAAGAAATAAATAAGCAAATAATTCTCTGTCACCTCTCACCCAGTAGAGAGTAATTTCTGTCATCCGCCTACAGAGATTCCCAGACGCTCCGATCATAAATCCAAATTTCCAATCACTGCTGCTACCAGGGGAATAACATCGGCTATGTCCACAACAGAAACAAAAGCAAAATACAAAATCAGTAAAGGTGCAGGGGGGTGGGGGAGTGGAATAGAGAAGCAGAATGAAGTTCTGTTGCCACTTGGGGTCATTCTGAAAGCCAGGAAAAGACATGGCTAGACTTAAGCACCCATGAGGTGAGCTTCTCTGGCAATGGGCTACCTGTCACTGTCAGGTGAATTCACTGGGCACCTTGGTGGAAACTCCAGAACTACTAAAGGATAATCTGTTTTAATGGTAAAATCCTGACTCTCATGATTAGTTCATACTAATATGGAATAAACATGTATCAAAGATTTAACTCATTAATTAATGAGAGAACTCATAATTTGTAAAAATTAGTTCAAAGAAGAATCCAAAGGACAGAGCACAGACCATTGGGAAAGCTGAAAGTAGCTGCTGATGGGGCAAGACTGGCTTCTCATACAGGGCAGAAATCAATTTCATCTTTACCAGGTAAAACCCATTTGCCTTCCTATAAAAAGGAATTATTTGCATCACTGTCAGTTTTCCACAAGGGAACTTCTTTTATCTACAGAGTTGCAAAATATTCAAAGACAATGAATGATGCAGACTCCTATAGTATCAGACAACCCAGAAAAGGTCATTTAGAAATCCCAGTGGAAATACAATGGAGGGGCCAGGCACAGTGGCTCACGCCTGTAATCCCAGCACTTTGGAGGGCCAAGGCGGGAGGATTGCTTGAGGCCAGGAGTTCGAGATCAGCCTGGGCAATGTAGTGAGATGCTGTCTGTACAAAATATAAAAAAATTTAGCTGGACGTGATTAAGTACACCTGTAGTCCCAACTACTAGAGAGACTGAGGTAGGAGTATCACTTGAGCCCAGGAGTTTAAGGCTGCAGTGAGCTATGATTGTGCCACTGCACTCCAGCCTGAGCAACAGAGCAAGATTGTTATTTAAAAAAAAAAGAAAGCAAGGAAGACAAATAAATATAATGTAAGCCACAAATATAACTGCAAATTTTCTGGTGGCCATGTTTTTTTAAAAGTCAAAAGAAACATTGAAAGAAAAACTGAGCTTGCTAAAAAAAAAAGTCAAAAGAAACAGATGAAATTAAGTTCAATAATATATTTTATTTAACCCAATGTCTCCAAAATAGTATCATTTCAACATGTAATCAATATTAAAAATAATTATTTATTTTGCAATCGGTTTTTTTTTGTACTATATCTTTGAAATCCATTGTGTATTTTATACTTATAGAACATCTTAATCAGAGTAGTCATATTTCAATTGGTCAATTGGTTAGTGGCCAGATGTGGTTTGTGGACTCCCTATTGGACAGGGCAGTGCATTGTCTAGCATGCCAACAAAAGCATACCCAGTAATTATTTTGCCCATTTCAAAGTACTTTCTAATTTTTCCTGATAAAAATGATGACATGAATTAACACAAAAAGTTTTCTTAGGCTAAAAAAATGACATTTTTATGAAAAACATTTGTGCTAAGAAGTTTTGGACGGATATATGCCAAAATATTTACAGATTCTCTCTGGATAGAAAAATTATGATTTTTTTTCATTCTTTTTTCATATTTATCCAATTTAATTTTCCAGAGCAAATATGTTCTACTTCCGCAATAAAAAGAAATCAATAAAATGTAATTTTAAAAAGACAACTTATATTCTGCTTCTTGCTAAAAAAAAAAAAAAGAAAAGAAAAAAAGACAAGTTTAAAAGCTGCTAACCTGAATTTTATTTACTACGAGCAAATATTGATGCAATATCAAGCCAGGTTCTCCTGGGCATCTATCTGTCTGGAACGATACCTGGGGTTGTTCTTAACCCACATCTTTATGAGAACAACAAAGGCTCTGAGGAGGATGATTAAACTCACATCATGAAATGAAAATGGAATGTTGCCAGCAGCCAGGCCCAGGATCTTCAGCAATGTTCAGCACATATCACCTCCCTTTCTTCTCTCCCTTCCATTGCTTCGGGCTTTGACCAGGTACAGATCAAATAGCCCTTGAAGGTCAATGTCCCACTGCACATGTCTTTGTGGTTTCTCTTGACCACTGGCCCTCATGGATAGCCTATAAGCCATTCTGGGCCTTGAGTCTGACCTCCTTCCTCCCCAGACCTCTCCAAGTAATTATCACTGAGCCTGGGGGTTATTTTATTCCCCAGTGCCCCATCTTCCAGCTAGAGGGATGAGAGACACACCCAAGGTCCCTGCAGGATCCTGGCTCCCAGAGCTGTTCCTTCCTCATGTAGTATCTGTCCTAGAGGCAGGGATTAAGACTTACTGCGCCTTTAAGCACACTGAGCATAAACCACTGTGAACACCTGTTGAGGAATCTCAGTATCAATTCTTACATCTCTCACTAGCAAGCTGGTGAGACTCTTCTGTCATAGTGAAGACAGGTCCCCATTCTGGCCAAGTCTGGGGCAATGTTTAGGAACTCTGGAGCCAGATTGTTTGGGTTCAATTTGTTTCTTTTTTTTTTTTTTTTTTTTTTGAGACAGAAACTCACTCTGTTGCCCGGGCTAGAGTGCTGTGGCATCAGCCTAGCTCAGAGCAACCTCAAACTCCTGAGCTCAAACAATCCTCCTGGCCTCAGCCTCCCAAGTAGCTGGGACTACAAGCCATACCACCATGCCCAGCTAATTTTATTTTTTCTATATTTAGTTGCCTGGCTATTTTTTTCTATTTTTAGTAGAGATGGGGTCTCGCTCTTGCTCAGGTTGGTATGGAACTCCTTGAGCTCAAGCGATCCTCCCACGTTGGCCTCCCAGAGTGCTAGGATTATAGGCATGAGCCACTGCGCCCGGCCTGGCTTCAAATCCTGTCTCCACTGTTTACTAATCTCAGGCATATGACTCAACCTCTCGGCCTGTGTCCTCTTTGTCAACGTTGTTAATATGGGAAAGTGTGAAGAATGAAGCAGGTACACAGAAATACGCCCTTGGTGTTGGCTGTTGATGTTATTTGTTCACAAGAACCTTCTCCACCAAAGCAGCTGAGGTGGTGTTGAGGAAAGCTGCTTATAGCACTTACCTTTACCCGAGGTTAGTGATCGGACCCTGCGTATTGCTGGGCAAAGCCAGGCTTCCTTTCAGGTAGAATCAGAATTTGCACAATCTTCAGCCTCTGCCCAGTGAGCAGCTTCTCTGCCCGAGGAGATCTGTTCTTCTGCCCCAGGACACCAGATGGCAACCCAACAATCTGCTCCCTCCACTTTGGCTGGAAGGTTGGACATTGTTGAGTAAACTGACATTGGACTTCACGCTTTTCAGAGTAGAGGTTGGAGCATGTGTCATATCAGAAAAAAGCCAGGAGCCACACCCAGAACAGCTCCCAGATGGTCCTGTGCAGAGTTGCCCCCAAACACCCCAAATGTCTTCAAATGGGAAACTGATCTCCACGGTACTGTTCATCCTGTATTTGGACAGTGGGTGAAGTGGATAGCAAAGAATTAAATGAAGAACATGCATATTTGTTGAACTGTGCTACAAAAGGGAATTATCTTTCTATTTTCTCTGTAAAAAATGCTATTATAAAATTGTTGCAGCCATTTTGCAACCAGCAGGCAACAAGTTTGGGGATAAAGGGACTGAACTGAAGATGGTGGAGCCAAAAACCAGAAAAAGCCTGTGGCAACCCAGAGCAGCAAAGATACCAGTAACAGCCTAGTTCCAGCCTTCTTGTTATGTAAGAAAAATAAACCCACGTGTTTAAGCCCCCTCACACACATGCATACACATGCACACGTGCACACATGCTGTTGTCATATGAAGAGGTCGTGAAAGAGTATGCAATGCAAATTGGTAGGAGAATGTATTATAAATGTGTGACAGGCAGTTAATAAAAATACTCCATGACAACCTGGTGGGGTTCTTGGAGGTAAAAACCATGAAAGTGTGTGCCCCCCAGCAAGAAAGGGCCCCAGGGTTTGTAATTCTCAAATTAGTCCAAGCTCAGCCTGCAGCCATTAGTCAATTCCCCGTAAGTGTTCCTACCGGTCACTGGCTCCAGTGGCTCCTGCTTCAAGGAAGACGATCTCAGCTGTGACTCTCTGTACTTACCTCTTTCTCCAGATTTCAAAATGGCGGTTTGCCCTGTGACCTCAGTTCTCTGATGGATCTAAAAAAGGTGAATTTTCACTTTGTTCAGCTTTTTTATTGTGAGCATGGGAGTGATGATTTTCAAACTCTTCACATGTCAGAGCTGAAACTGAAGGTCCCCATTTCTTTTTTCTTTTTTTAATTTCAGCATATTCAGGGGACAAATGTTTAGGTTACATATATTGCCTTTGCCCCACCCAAGTCAGAGCTTTAAGCATGTCTGTCTCCCCACTTTTTTCTTTTTCTATTTTTTTTTTTTTTTTTTTGAGACAGGGTCTCACTCTGTCGCCTGGGCTAGAGTGCTGTGGCATCATCATAACTCACTGCAATTGCAAACTCCTGGGCTTAAGTGATCCTCCTGCCTCAGCCTACTCGGTAACTGGGACTACAGGCACGTGCCACCACGCAGCTAATTTTTCTATTTTTTTGTAGAGATAGGATCTCCCTCTTGCTCAGGCTGGTCTCAAACTCCTGGCCTCAAGCAATCTTCCCACCTCAGCCTCCCAAAGTGCTAGGATTATAGGCGTGAGCAACTGTGCCAGGCCCCTATTACCTTTTAATGGGGAAAAAAAGTGAAAAATTAAATACAACAGGGACATAGAGGAGGGGAAGTTCATTTTTACTGTTGAAACCCCTGCAGAAAAGGCAACTTTTAGATTGGTAACTTTTAGCAACTTTTAGATTGGCAACTTTTAGTCTTGGTAGCTGGATGGAGAGTTGTAGGGAAAAGAATTCCAGATAGTAAGGTCAACGTGAGACCTTACACAGAGGAGCCAAAGTGTATGGGCACGTCTTCAAGGCATGACATGTCAGCTATTAGCCTGGACGCAGGATTGATGGAATTTCTGGGGTGGGGGAGACAAACACTGAACAATATGGATGTTAAGGACACTCATCTGTTCTCTGGAACCCCACCCCCGCCCTGAAAGCAGCTGCAGTAGATGGAGATTCCTTCCCTCAACATTATCACTGATACCATAGTGGACATTTACTGAGCACTTACTGGGTACTAGGCATCTTGCTGGCTACTACACACATTTTTTTTTTTTTTTTTGCTTATATGAAACCGCTAGATATTTTTAACTTATTTTTCAGTTCCTGTAAAAAGAAGAGTGCTCCATTGTCGTTACTCACAGCTCCCTGTCTGGTCTTAGCTTGAGTTATCACCTCAACCAGCTGGTTCTGGCATTTGACCCACTCCCTGGAAACTTGATCTGAGCTTGTTGAATAAGCTTTAAGAGACATGGGGAGCTAGAGCTGCCCCAGTCGTGTGCCTGGAAATGCTGCTGGCTGACGGAGCAGCCGTCTCCGGAGGGACATGCTGGACACAGCCTTCTGTGTTCTGCACAGGCGCTCTTCCTCCACTGGCCCTCTCCCCCATATGAATGACAGTTTTGATTTGGGGCTGGAAAACTTGCCAGAGTGAGTGATCTGTGGCAAAGGTAAAACCCTGTCAGCTTGTCAGCTCTTCACCTTGCTTTAAAATGCTAAGGGGCAGTGAATTAAACAGGATTAGGATCAGGAGTGAAGTAGATTTGAGTTCAAGTCCAACATCACCACTTAGCTCAACCTGGGGTTGAGCTTACGGTAACCTGGGGTTACCTTACTTCTCTGGACCTCAGATCTTTCATCTATAAATGAGTGATGCTAAGAGTAGCCACTGAGAGAATTCTTTTAAAGATTACCTAAATAAACACAGGTAAAGTGTTCAGTATAGCACCTGACTCATAGTAAGTGCTCAGTAAATATTAGTCAGAAAAACTTATCTAAAAAAGAAACAAATGTTATTGCTCTATGGAAACCCATTTAATTTACTGAAGTCTGTGAATGTCTAGATAATAGATAGGGATACAAGGGTAGAAAATTGAGTCCAACCGGGGAGTGAGAAACACTATGGGTGCAGGCAAGAAAGACTTGCAGGTTTCTACCACAAGGGGGCGCTTTATTAAAAAAAAACAAAAAACAAAACAAAACAAAAAAACCAGAAGGATCTGCGAACCTGCCGGAGTTCATTCTCCTTTGGGCTTTGAGTCTCCTGAAGTCCAGAATCAAAAGGGAGCAAAGTGAGTAACAGAGTTCACCCAGAAGGTCACAGCAACTCAGGGACTGCAGCTCACTAAAAAAGACAAAATTTAATCAGAAGATCATAGGACACTTCCCCTCTCCAACACCTCACCATCGCATCCACAGGGCTCCATGATAACAACAGTGATGACAAACAGAGAGACTGCTAAAGATCACAGACACTATTTAAGTAGTTCTTAGGGGAAACTCAAAGATAACAGAGGAGAAAAACAGCAACGACAGCACTATCCAAAAGACAAGGACACAAGCCTCTGGCACCCTCAGCTATACCAGACATTAATCACAGCTCACCTCCTAGCAAAATTAACATAAAGCCTCACAGTAAAAGTCTAATTACCTCAGTTCCTCTTACATGATACATTATGTTTGGTTTTCCACAAAAAATTATAAGGTTCTGTGCCAGTCTTGAGTCTGAAAAAAAATTATAAGGCATGCTAAAAGGCAAGAAAAAAAATACAGTCTGAGGAGACAAAGCAAGCATCGGAACGAGACTCAGACATGACAGAGACTTGAGAACTATCAGGGAATTTAAAATAACTGTCATTAATGTTGAGGCTCTAATTCACAAGGTGGATAACAGGCTGGAACAGATGGATATTATAAGCAAAAAGATGGAGTCTCTAAAAAAGAATCAAAAGGAAACACTAGGAAAAAACTCACTATAACAGAAATGAAGAATGTCTTTGATGGGCTCATCAGTAGATTGAACACAGCTGAGGAAAAAATCAGCATACTTGTAAAAATGTCAATAGAAATTTACCAAATAATATGCAAAGAGAAAAAAGAATGAAAGAAAAAGAAACAGAATATCTAAGAAAAGTGGGACAATTATAAAAGGTACAACATGTACACAATAGGAAGAAATAAAGAGATAACGGAGTGGCAGAAATATTTAAAGTAGTAATGACTGAGAACTTTCCAAAATTAATAACAGACACCAAACCATAGATCGAATAAGCTCAAAGAACACCAAACAGAATAAATACAAAAAGACTACACCTAGGCACATCCCATTTAAACTGAAGAAAACTGAAGACAAAGAGGAAATTTTGAAAGAAGTCAGACAAAAGAAGCATCCTACCTAGAAAAGAACAGGATAGAATTACATTAGACTTTTCACCATAAACCATGCAAGCAAAGAAGAGAATAGAGTGAAATATTTAAAGCATTGAAAGAGAAAATCACTAACCTAAAATTCTGTATTCAGTGAAATTTTCTTTCAAAAGTAAGAAAGAATTAAAAACTTTCTCAGGCACACAAAAACTGCAGGAATTGGTAGCCAGTAGACCTGCCTTGCAAAAAAATGTTAAAAGAAGAAATTCTTCAGAGAGAAGGAAAATTGTATGTCAGAAATATAGGTTAAGGCTGGGTGTGGTGGCTCACACCTATAATCCTAGCACTTTGGGAGGCTGAGTCAGGAGGATCACTTGAGGTCAGGAGTTTGAAACCAGCCTGAGCAAGAGTGAGACCCTCATCTCTAAAAAAATAGTAAAATTAGCCGAGCATGGTAGTGCACACTTGTAGTCCCAGCTACCTGGGAGACTGAGTCAGAAGAATCACTTGAGCCCAGGAGTTTGAAGTTGCAGTGAGCTATGACAATGCTGCTATACCCTAGCCTAGATAATAGCGTGAGACCCTGTCTCAAAAAAAGAAAAAAAGAAAAAGAAACAAAGAACAAGTTCAATGAATAGAAAACAGTTACAACTACAGTAGATATAATCCAACTGTATCAGTAATCATTTTAATTTTGAATGTTCTAAGCACACCAGTGAAAAGATAGAGACTGTCAGAGTGAATTTTAAAAAACAAGACCCAACTATATGCTGTCTGTAAGAAACCCACTTTAAATATAAAGACACATAAAGAGATAGAGAAAGATATATCATGCTAACATTAATTTTTTGTTTGCTTGTTTTTGTTTTTTTTGAGACAGGATCTTGCTCCATGACTGAAGGGCAGTGGTATGATCATAGTTCACTGCAACCTTGAACTCCCAGGCTCCAGCCTCTCCAGTAACTAGAACTACAGGTGCATGCCACCACACTCAGCTAATTTTTTGTGTGTTGTTGTTGTAGAGATGAGGTCTTGCTCTGTTGCCCAGGCTGGTCTCAAATTCCTGGCCTCAAGCAATCCTGCTGCCTCAGGGCTCCCCAAATACTGGGATTACAAGCATAAGCCACCATTCCTGGCCAAGTAACACTAATTTTTTAAAAAGCTTTTTCATTTTTATAAAGTGGCTACATTAATCTCAAACAAAGAAGATTTCAGAACAAATAAAATCATCAGGGATAAAGAGGACCTTTATTACATAATAATAAATGGGTCTATTCTCCAAGAAGACATAACATAACATATAAAATATTTTCAAAACGTATCTGTTGAAACACTTGTATCTAAATATGCAAAATCTCTCAAAACTCAACAAGAAAGCAAACAACCCTTTTGTAAAGGGTTAAAACATTTAAAAGTGTTCAAAAGATCTGAACAGACACCCCAACAAAGATGATATACAGATAACAAATAATCACATGACAAGATGCTCAACATCATATACCATTGGAAAATTATAAATTAAAATAAAACATCCCTGCACACCTATTAGAATGACTATAATACAAAGAACTTACATCACCAAATGTTGGAGAGGATGTGGAGCAACAGGGACTGCTGGTGGGAGTACAAAATGGTACAGCCACTTTGGAAGACAGTTTGGAGGACAAGGGTACACAGTTTTACTGTATGACCCAGCAGTTGTGCTCCTGGGTATTTACTCAATTGAGTGCGTAAGAAAACTTGTGTCACACAAAAGCCTGCACATGAATGTTTTATTCATAGTCTCCAAAACTGGAAGCAACCAAGATGTCCAAGCAAAATCTCCAAAAACTTGAAGCAACCAAGATGTCTTTCAATAGATGAATGGCTACACAAGCTGTGTTATGTCCATACAACGAAATGTTATTCCGTTATAAAAAGAAAGGAGTTATCAAGCCACAAAAAGACATGGAAGAACCTCTTTATGCTGGTCCAGGAACTAGGCTGAGAGACCCACACAGAGCTTGTGGGCCATTCTCCAAGGGTAAGTTAACAGAGCCTAATGTAAATGCATTTCCTAAAGAGAGCAAGCACTTTACATTGTGAATGCCACCTGCTCATGCTACCTGTTGGGCAGGGCATCCTATTCTTCTGCAGAAATCTACCTAAAGAGTTGAATAAGATCGCAAGATTTATTAGGTAAATAAAACACTCTACACACAAGATTAGGCCTCATCCTTGGGGCTTTTTCTGTGAAAGTGGTCAGAATCAAAATGGAGTCACTACTGTTAAGAAAACACAGACAAAAACCCTGAAAAATAGAGCCAGGGAAGGCCATGAAGAAGGTTTCTCACACTTGTATGCCTGATAACAAAAACTATTACAAACCAGCAAAAACCACAACCTTGCACAAAAGTCATTGCAACCTTACACGAAAAATATTTCTGCAAGGACATCTGCCCAGCAGCTGCCCGTCCAATCTCAGACTGGCATCACACTTGTTATTGATCTGTGTAGCCAAGGATAATTTCAAAACAATTATGTAATCCTAGTCAATTTTTCTTTTAAAAACTTTTGTCTGCCTTTAACTCCCTGAACACGCACATAGTTTACTATAGCATGTGTATTCCCATGGCAATACTTCATTCTCAAATACATATCTTTTTCTTTTAGAGAGCCTCTCTTTGTTATCTACATTGACATCCTCTTCATATTACAGTAAATTCTAATTTGATTTTCCTCATTTACTATAAGAATGATGCCTAAGTTTCAGCACTAGAAATTTGGACAGCTCTATGTCTGCCTTTGTTCTCCCTTCTGAGGGCTTTTGAGAAGATAAAGTCAGAAACTCTAGAACTTTCATCTCCACAAGGAATAGGGTAAAAAGATGGCTCTTTAAACCATAACTACAAATTGACTGTCCTCTACTGCCTGACCCTACCAGCCACTTTCAGAACTCTTGGGGTTTCCCAGGCTGTCAAATCAGAGTTCTGACTTTCCTTCTAATGAATGGCCGTTTTCTTCCCTACATACTCAAGACGAAGGATTCCCACGGAAATAATGAACCTGCTACTCTATCTTATATCAGTTTGAAATTTAAATCTTTATTTTCAGAGAAAGTTATGACAATATTAATCTGGAAGGGTTTTCAATAAACTTATTCATTCTTTAACTCATCTTTTCTGTACTTGGAGTCCAGGGAATGACAGACTTTACACCACTCCCATCATGTGTCTATCAATCCAGATGATGCATAATTTCAAGGTTAAGGGCTGCTAAGAATGCCCCACACACAAAAAAAGAGAGCCAAACTTGGTGACTCCTTAGGCCTCAGTTCAAATCGTAATGATAATAATAATTGGCATTGATAGAATGATGCTTTATATTCAATTCAACAAAAAGCTGGGCAATGCAACTCTTAGCAGTGGATCAAAAAAAAAAAAAGCTGGGCAATGTTTTAAATGTTATCCTAGTTGATCCGGTGTCCTAAGACATTATCGGATGTTCAGGCACTTTGCCTGGTATCAAAGGGAGCTCAATTCCCAGCACAAACATTTGTTGATATGTCTCAGATAATACCTAGATTGTAGCCAGTCTGAGCACAGGCTTTCCTCCCCAAGACAAAAAGGCTGGGGTGAGTTGGAAGGGATAATATGTTTGTTCACCTTCTGGCTCTGGCACTCCAGGTGTGTGGGGTAAAACACCCTTTGCTGGGCTGAGAGACATTGTTTTCACCCTCCTGATGGGGGGCTCTCTGGCTGTGGGTGGGGAGTGTGGCATGCTGAATGACAGGCACAACAGTCTTAGCATGTGGTATCTTTGCCAGAAAGGGATGGGAGGGAGACAAGTGAGGCTCTATTTTGAGATTCTGGACACACAAAACAAAGCCTCCACAGCTCATTTGATGGACTTCAGTCCAATTACAACTCCTGGACTGATCTTGTTAAGAAGCCGGCCAAACATCTAGCAAGGTTGGAGGGTCAAGGTTCCCAGGCAGGGCCTGACAAGGATCCCAAAGACTATTTCCATTCTGTGTGTGATAAAGCCAAGTAGAGTTCTTTTATTTCTATTAGAACTATGATCTGTCTACTATAATTTCACACTTTATGACTTTTGTTTCACTGAACAGATAATAATAATGATTATAATTATAATTGCTAACAGTTTTTGAGAACTTATTAATCCACATAACACCTCCAGAAGTAGGTGCTCGGCTGGATGGGGTGACCACCACCCTGAAAATTATAATATGAATTAAAAATAACCATAATAGACTTGAGAAAAGGGTGAATGTAAATGAAATAATGTTCAGTAGCAGGCAGTGAGGTCTAATGGAATAAACATGGGACCTGGAGTCAAATTGGGATTTTGATCTTGGCTCTGCCCCCTTGAGCTATTTGACCTTGGACAAGTTCCTTTGATGTCCTGTTTCCCTCTTCCATAAAATGAATATCATGGTATCTTTTTCACAGGGGTGCTGTGGGATTAAATGAATAATGTACATAAAGTATGCACGAAACACTCAATACACACTGGCTTTAATTCTTATTGAGATAAGTTCTGATTAATGCAAAGAAAATGAGCTCCACAGAAGGGCTGGCTTCATAAAAGAACACCAGAAAACAATCAGGTAAAGGTTGACGTGGATATTTCTTACCGTCTTATTTCCCCGGATTCATTTTATAAATAAAAACCCAACTTGGGGACATGGGCGAGGGGACTCTTTCTGGTGTTCTCAGCTCCTCACACCGGCAGGGGTTTAATAAAGCAGCCTGTGTTGCCCAGTGTGACAGGTGGGGACAAAAAGATGATTAAAGATCTGGCTCTTAAAGTAACTCTTTTGTTCTCTGAAAGTGATTGTTTATATTTGAGTTGGGTTTCTTGTCCTCATTATTATTCTTCCTAATACTCAAGTGAATTTTATTTGTTAAGGGAGAAAAGGGCTCAAAACAAAGCCTCATTATCCTCATCTGTATAATGTCAGCGTTGTGAGACCATGTAACTTCTAGGTTAATTTGGCTCAAAGAATTTCTATATGCCTGTGAAATAAATGCAAATTTCAAGTTGTAGATTTCTGCTCCAAGGCCATGGAAGCTGGAATCATCCAGCAATCCCTCCTTTATGCTGGTTTGTGGCCCTTTTAGTTCCAAAAGAAGATAAACTTTTATTTCAAAATTAAACTTTGCAATTTAAAAATAAAAGCAGAAAAGAAAAAAAAAACTTCCCTAGACCAGAAGGCATAATTTAAATTTTTGGAGAGCTCATCAGCATTTCAAGGGTAGTGATAAGGCATTGGAGTTTACTTTGATGTTTTCAAGCACGGCCCCCTGCCTCCCTCCTTAGCCCCCTCTGTCTCCTGTGTCAGGCCGGGTGCCCATAGCGCTGGGATCTGGAAGCCTCCTCATGTCATTCCTAGTTATCCCTGTTTGTATACCTGATCTCTCCATGTCTTTAGATCTTCATGCTTCTGTTGTCCTCTCTCTCTCTCTCTCCCTTCCTCTCCCTCTCTCTCCCTCTTTCTCCCCCATGTCCATTTTTTTGTCTTCTTGCTCCTTTTGTGGCTCCTGCTCTGTGGCACTGCCCTGAATATAGAGGTTTAACTGTTGGCTCACAATTCAAATTTTTTTTAATGGCTGAGTAGACTTCACAATGTTTTCCCCACGCTAGGATTGTTATTGAAAAATATGAGGAGGAAAAAAGGTGAAAAAATAAGGCTCAGGGGGAAACTTAATACAAAGCTCCTCACAGTTAGAGAGCCCCTTTCCCAGAGGGCGCTGGAGGAGGAGCAGATTGAACTGCAGAAGAAGGACCGTCTGGGTGCCAAGGGCTTGGCAACAGGCTCTCCTTGAGAGCTGTTCACCGTCAAGGTCTCTCTCCGCACTGGAGATTCGGCCTTCTGGAGGGTCGTAGGGAAGGGTGTGCTGGAGCGGGAAGGCCTCAGCTTTGGATCAGGCAGACAGCATTTGGAATCTCAGTTCTGGTACTTGGGGCAGCGTGACTTTCCAGGCAAGTTATTTAACCGCTCTAAGTCTGGAGGCCCTCATCTGTAAGCAAGGAGCAGTGCCATCTGCTACGTGGAGTTGTAAGGATTAAATGATACGTTGTAAAATACCAAACAGACCCTGGCTCATAGTAGGAGTTCAGAGCGTGTGATTTTCCTCCCTCCTCCTTGTATGGTAGCCCTTATCTTATCCCTCAATCTAAAGTTCTTTAAGGCTATTTGGAATGCAGAACACACTTATCCATATCAACCAGTAGCTGTGGGCTTTGTGAAGTCTGGCCCCAACACCTGCCTACCTTAGATGCCCTTTCTACTCCCATCACCCCCATTCATCGACTTGACTTTCAAGATGTGGTGGGCTTCTCAGCTGTCTCCCAAACAGCCCTCAGCTTCCCCACCATCCATCATCCTGGAGTCTCAGACCTCTGCTTAGAACTATCCAGGTGAAACCCACATTTTAGCTATTCTATTCTCCGATGGTCTGTCCAGAACTGATTTCTCCTTGTCTGAATTCCTACTCTATCTAACCTGGGAATAGGAACTTCATATTGCTTTTTGTCACAATATATTGCTTTTTGTGGCTATTAATGTGTCACATATTCTTATATCCATCACACTGTCTAATAACCATTTTCTGTTGAATAAATAAATAATAAGAGCTACATTTGTTGAGTGCCCACTATATGCCAGGCAGTGCACTATGCCCTTTATACGCATTTCCTCATGTAATGTTTGCAAGGCTAAAAGAATGTATTATGACCCTCATGTTGTGAGGGGAGCTAAGGGTCAGATGGAATAAGTCACTTTCCCAAGGTAAAGTAGACAAAGAGTGGGGGGAGCAAGGACTCCAACTCGGAGATGTGTGACTCCAAGCTCTATGCTCTTTTACTTCCCAGGAGAGAGCCTAAATTTTACAAAAAAGCAAAAAAACCAAACAAACAAAAAAACTAACTAAAATCAAGTACTGAGGGTATTTGCAACCTCACGTTTACATACAAACTTTTTCAATGTCCCAGGCCACCAGGCACAGTGGTTCATGCCTATAATTCCAGCACTTTGAGAGGCTGAGGCAGGAGGATCGCTTGAGGCCAGAAGTTCGAGACCAGCCTGGGCAAACTCATCTTTTTAAAAAAAAGAATCAGCTGGGCAGGATGGCTTACACCTGTAGTGCCAGCTACTTGGGAGGCTGAGGTGGGAGGATCACTTGAGCCTGGGAGCTGGAGGTTACACTGAGCTATGATTGCCCAACTTCACTTCACCCCTACAAAAGACGATAAGGCAGCCCTTACTCCGATCAGGGGAGGTAGCCCAAGAAAGCAAACAAGCAAGAATACAAATTTGTGGCCTGCTAACCGCTGCAGAAAACATCTACGGCCACTAGAGGGCTCCCTCACCCTTAGGCAGAAAGCGCTGCACCGCCGAGAGTGGTGCCAGCGAACTCCGCTGCCAGGAGCTCGCGTGGCGCTCCACGCCACTTCCCCGAGGCTCAATCCATTTTGCCTAAATCCCTGGTGCGGACAGAGCCTGGCCCGCCTGGGGAGTCTATGGGGCAGTGCCCCAAATCGGATCAGTTTTCACAGCCACTTCCCCCCGCTCCCCTGATTTGGAGATGCCGTGGGCCCCGGGCTCATTCATCTAGGGCTCCCTGCATAAACTCACACCCTGCGGAGGGGAGCGAGGGAGGGCAGAACAAGTGGAGACCCAGTAGGGTAATCCAGAACTGCGTCCCCATGTGCCAGCCTGGCTGGGGAAGGACAACAGAGAAAGTGGCCCGCGGGACCCCGCCTTGGCGGACTCTTCAGGTCCCGCGCCCGTGCAGATTTCGCTGAGCCGGGAGAGGGGACCCCGGGAGTAGTGAAGTACCATTTTGTGTGAATGTGCCCTGCAGAGAGAACCAGCTCACCGGGCCATGGCTGTGGGCGGAAGCAGCCCCGGACTCCTCACCCCCACCGGACCCTGGAGGAGCCCAGGAAGGGAAGGGCTTCTGCGGCAGCCCGCGAAGGTTCCGCGGCGACCCAGGGTGGGGCTAGAGGTGAGGCCGCGAGGCCGCATTTTAACACCGCGTCGCCACGCCTTTGGCCTGACGTTAAGGGAAAAGAGGGAAATTACTAAACGGCATCTAAACTATTATTACAACTACAGAAAATAACACAGATCTATGGCAAAGGCTTGAGCTGGGATTAGCTAGGGAGGTAGGACAAAGTGGTGATGATCCTATCCCCCCTCTCCTTTTTTAGGGTTGTTGTTTTGGGTAAATTATGTATATATTTCAAAGGTGAAGAAAAAGGTGAAGAATGTAAATTGGGTTCTAAAACCTTTTCAGAGGCTTCACCGTCCTCTGAAAGGAGATGCCAGAAATAGGACAGGCAGCTGGGCCCGAGCGCTCTGGACGGAGAAGCCCCAGCGCAGCGCCGGGCAACATCTTCGCCGTCGAACGACCCAACTCCTGGTTCGAGATCTCCAAGGGCACCAATGCAACCTGAGGTGGCCCTCAGTGGCTGTCCAACTTGTACGTGAGAAGAGTTTTCCCGTAAGGACCACCTCCGTCCTCTCCATCCTGCAATCTCGCCGGCGTCGGACCAGATCTTGGCGCGAACCAGGGGCCTCAGCCGGGCCCCGGCGCGCAGGGCAGGCCCGGCGACAGCGGGGGAGAGGCGGCTGCGGCATTGTTTCAGCCCCTCGGGTGGGATCCTGCAGGGGGAGGGGAGGCAGTGTGGTCTCAGGACCCGCCCCGTGGCCTTCCCTGGGGACCAGTGCATGAGCGCCTTCTGGCTTTGTGAAGTGTGGTAAGTCACCATGGAAACCCAAGGGAACGCGGAGAAGGGCGCGAGGGGGGTCAACGTATTCTCCTGCCGCGCCCTCTGTCCCCTCTCGGACCCCGGCCCTGCAGCAGGGCCTTTCGGGAGTTGTAGTCCCAAGGCGGCGACGCGCGCGACGCCGAGGATGCGGGGCGCCGCGGGTCCCCGCCTCCCCCTAACCTGCTGGCGCGAGGTGGGGAGCGCTGGGGAGGAGCCGTCCGAATGGTGATTGGCTGAGGCCGCTCCCTGCCCCCACCCGTGTCCCCTCCCCCGCTAGCCACTTCGGACTCCAGCGCTGGGCGCGCTAAGGCGGCCACCGAGCGAGCGTGCTTGCAGCCGCCGCTGCCCCGAGCACCCGCAGCTCCGGCGCCGCGGCGAGACGGAGAGACTGACCGACCGACAGACCGTCGCAGCCTCAGCATCCCGGAGGAGTGGGTGATGGCAGTGGGGGCGGCAGGCTTACCCTCCTAGGGCTAAGACCTCCATTTCTCCCATTTTCTGTTTTTCCGGGAGGCGCACAAAAGGGCGGGGATCCGTGTGCGCCTAGGGGCCCAGCTGCTGGCGACGCGGCGGGATGTGTCGTTTGGGATTTGGGAGGTGGCCATCGGGCTAGCTGGGGCGCGCCAATTGGGTCCTCTTTGTACGCCCAACAGAGCGCCGTGCGGAGCCTTGCTCACAGTAGGTGTTTAATATGTGTTCGTGGATTGCAAAGAACTAGGGTGAAGACGCGACTCGGCTGAAGGGGTTTCGCGCCTAGCACATTGTAGGCGCCCTACCTTAGCGGGTCCAGGTGCAGAGCCGCTGGAAGGCTGGGCGGGGGCTTCTCTGGCTGCGGGCCCGTCCTGCCGGGTCTCCGAAGCGGCGCTGTCCCCGGTCCCTATACACTACCCAGACACACAGCCTCCGCCCTCTCGCCTCGGCTCGGGCTCTGCCCAGCCTGAACCAGAGCCGGCGGGCAGTTGCACCCTCCCAGCTAACAGAGCAGACGCCTGGAGAGGACGCCCGCTGCCTCTGAGGCACCTGCTCGAACCACAAAGGCCTCCTGCCGATGCCCAGCCCGGAGCGGGCGCCCGGCTGAGTCCCTTCCCTGGAGCCAGCTCGGGAGCCCGCCCTGCAGCATCGACTTCGGCGGGCGAGGGACGTCGACGCCCCGGGCCTGGGGAGGGGGCTGGAGTCTGAGCTGGAGAGAAGCCGGGTAGGGGAGAGGCGGAGGCAGAGGCCTTGGTTTGAGCAAAGAGGGGAACGGCTGGGGAACTGGGGGAGCTCGGTGGGAACAAGTGATTGGGTTTGGGGGAGGGGGAAGTGGGGATTGGGGTTTGGGGAGGAAGGGGAAGGGGGGCGGGTCTGAGGAGCGAGGGAAGGAGTTCGGTGCAGGTGGCGCGAGGCGAGGCTGGCTCTGTAGAAGAATGGGGAGGGGAGGGAGCTGCAGGCGGGTGGAGCCAGCCTGGGCTTGAGGAGGGACGACCAGGGAAGGAGGAGACCCGCGCTGTGCGGGGGAGGGGTCCCTTGGGGAGGGGGTTCCGGCGGAGGAAGGAGCTGGCGGCTGAGAGGCGGGTCTTGGTCCTGAAGACCCTCAGCTCCAGGCCCGGGCCCGGCGGCCCAGGTGACCGGCTGGGCGTGGTCCTCCGACTGCTGGAGGGACCCTGGATGGCGGATCCCGGATCCAGCTGGGCTGGCCCGGCGAAGAGCTTTGTCTCCCGGCTTGAAACAAGCCCGTAGGGACTCGTTTCGGATTTTGTGATCCTCCGCAGCGCCGCGGCACTCCCTATTCGCGAGAAGCTGAAAGGCTTTGCCCAGCGGCAGATGCTGCCGGGGCGGCAGAATGGGGGACACCTCCCGCCAGGGAGACCCGGAGAACAATAGCCGACACTGGTGTCCGCCAGACGACGAGCCAGGGTCCCCCGGAACGCAAGTGTTGAGTTTTCTGGTGCCGAGAATACTCCCGGCGAAACCTTCCGGCACGTGCTGTCTCTTTGGGGTTTGCGTTGGGGGAGCCGGCCCCGCCGGGGATTCCAGGTGGGAGTCGCGCGGTCCCCAGCCTGTGGGGTCGGCAGACAGCCGCCGCCCGGCTTCTGGTGTCTTCTGGCTGCAGCGCCGTCGCCCGCCCCATGTGGTTGGTGGCGCGGGGCTGCCGGGCGGGGACTCAAGTCCCAGAGGCCGGAGGTCGCCTCGGTGCAGAGCCGGTTCCCCCTAACAGCCGGCTTTGTCTGCCGAGGCGGCCCACGTCTAGGGACTCCGGTGCGTTCCTAGCGGGAGCGGTCACGGCTGATGCGGATTGTGGTAAAATTGGGGAGGAGCGGTCGTGGAGATGACCCGCCGAGGGTGCGGCTCTAGGTTTTAGAGCCTGCAGCGGGGGGACCAGTGCTTCCCTTTGCCAGTGACCACACCCAAGCCAGTGCGTCCTTTGCAGATTTCGCGGATTTCGCTTGTATTGTCTGCTGACCTAAGACTGGGGTGGCTCCCTGGTAGGTGGTGGCTGCTTGCCCATGGGAAAGCAGATGAACAGAATTGAAGCAGAAAACGGGGATTGAGAGCTTTGGATGTTCGATGCACTTAGTGTCTTGCCGGCTGTCGGAACACCTTACAAGTCTGAGCTGCAGTGCCTTGACACGTGAACTGACAGCCAAAAGCCAGACTCTTGTTTTACGTTTGCTTTGATAATTGGTAAGCTGATAAGTTAAAAGTGGATTTTTAGCATAAGGTTTATTATTTTCAAATTGTCATTTGTTTAAAAAAAGCAAGACAGAATCATTTTTGTTCTAAGATTGGTGGAAACTTGGCTAAATTACTGATCATAATAAAACTAACCAATGTCACTTACCTTTGCCATTAGGTTAAGCTGATGAGCCTTTTGGCTTTCTTAATCCACTCTTAAAACCTCTGGAGTTTCTTTCTTAACCAGATTGGTGCATTAGGGACTGTGATGTGACTGTTGATTCTTGCCCAGGACAGATCTTAGTTGCCAACTTGCAGGCTTGTCTGGGTGTTGTCTTGACTGGCCACAGGAAATCAGCAGTAGGCTATGTCTTGCTGTTTTTAAAGGATGGTGCAGTTCAGAAGGAGTTGCCTCTCCGAATTTACAAAACTGGTCTAGAAGGACTAACTGAAACATTGCTCGTTGGATATTTTTAACTACATTTTAGCTAAATTATATATATATTATACACACACACATACACACACATCTGAACACATGCATCCAGAGTACATAAAAACTAGGAATCCCAACATTGGAAAGCCAGAAATTTGACAATGAAGGGTTTTTCTTGTGAAAGAGCTCCAATGAGAAACATGCTTTCATGTAATTACCCAAAGGGAAAAGTTTCGGGAGGGTGTGTTTTGTTGGTTTATTCTTTTTGTAATAATTTTAGGAATTTTTTAAAGGGCGTAATCCTCTTTAAAGTACTCTGTGAACATCCAACCCAATCTGTTCCTTATATGGGGAGTCCACAGATGAGGAATGCCAGGATGACCCAATGGGGGTTACAGGGAAGATGGAGAGAAAGCAGCGCCCCCCATCTTCTTCTGGGGCTGCTCCAGTGAGAATACCTGGGAGACAGAACCCAGAAGGGGGAGAGGCAGGTGGCCTTAGAGAAGGAATTTATGTCCCTAGAATTTTGTGATGCCATTCTTAACCCCTGCCTCCCTGAGCTTGGGCACCTCGGCTAGATACACAAAGATGTTCATGGGACTTGAAGGCCTGGCATTATTCTCAATGTGCTGCATGCTTCTATCAGACACGTAGCAGGGTAAGTTTACCCAATTGGTCAAAATTGGGTGTGGGGACTGGGTGTAGACTTCATTTGAGGTACCTCCACCTCTCTGTCTTCTGCCATGGATATCTGAGAATTCCCCCCCCCCCACTCCCTTGTTAGCACCTCTGACCCAGGATCTGGTGCAGTCCTGCATTAGCGACCAGGAACTGTAGGCCAAAGGACATCATGACCCGGGCATGTCTCTGGGGTGGAGGCAAATTGTTTTTACAGTTCTTTTTCTTTTAAATTAGGGCTTGGAATAATATTGAGAGCCAGGGAAGTCATTATTAAACAAGAATACCTGAGACCCAGCATTTCTGGTATAAAAATTTACTGGTTTCTGATAGAATTGGATCTTGTGTATCCTTTTTTGTTTTCGGAGCTAAAGAAAATATTTCAGAAAATTCTTCTAAGACTTAGTTCACAGTATCCTGTAGAGGAACAGTAATACAGAACATTGTTGCCAATGTGAAATCCTGTAGGGAGAAATTGATGTAATATGAAAGCAAATAAGAATTAAGTATGTTTTACCATTTTTCAAGTAAGTGGGTGTTTGATTTTATTGCACTGCTAGTGAACAAATGAGAGATAATTTCAAAATCTCTTTGCCTTAAATTTTTTTATATTCAGATGAAAGTCTCAAACTCTGTAGTACGAATCTTTTATGAACGTTGATATTGATGTATAAAAGTGGGGGCCAGGCATGGTGGCTCACACCTGTAATCTTAGCACTCTGGGAGGCTGAGGTGGGAAGATTGCTTAAGCTCAGGAGTTTGAGACCAGCTTAAGCAAGAGGGAGACCCTGTCTCTACAAAAAAATAGAAAAAGTTAGCCAGATGTGGTGGTGCACACCTGTAGTCCCAGCTACTCAGGAGGCTGAGGCAGGAGCATCACTTGAGCCCAGGAGTTTGAGGTTGCTGTGAGCTCTGATGATGCCATTGCACTCTAGCCCAGGCAACAGAGCAAAACTCTGTCTCAAAAAAAAAAAAAAAAAGTGGGCACAATTTATATGCTTAAACTAAGGAAATTCCTGAACGAACATGGTTTATGATTTCTTCTACTTCAATCTTTGAAACTTGTTTCACTTAGAATAAATTGATTTAAACATTGATTTACCCTGAGCCTGTTGGGCACCCCCAACAATCACAGCCCAGGTTTGTGCTTGTCCCTTGCCTCCCTCCTCCCCCCCACCACTGGAACCCCCTACTTCCTGATCCAGGCTCAGAGGCCATGTGCACAGGACAGAGAGCCTGGGTTCACATTCCCCCTCAGCCACTTTCTGTCTGTCCTTACAAGAGTTACTTGTCTCTCAGGGGCTCAGTTTGTTCCTCTGTACAGTGAGGATGGTTGTAGTATCTACCTCCGGGGTCATTCTGAAGTTTCTACGAGTTCATAACTATATAAGACATATACAGCACTGGGAGAAGGGTCTGGCATCCAGGAAGTGCTCAACAAGTGTTAGTTATCATCGCTGTCATCATTATCATCCCACCCTTCCCCTGGAATATGTGTCCACAAAAACAACATTTTGATTCCCCCTTTAATCCTTCATCCCAAGGGGCCAGGCAAGGTGCCATAGGGGATCAACAGTGGGAACAGAAGGAATGATTAGGACCCCTTTCGGAAATCCCACTCTTGCCCATAGGAATAGCTCTGCGCTGAGTCTTTCCCCAGTAGCCTTTTTAAACACAGCTGTTTTTAGCAGCTGAGAACTTGGAGAGTTAAGAATGTTCCAGAAGTGCTCTAACCTCAGCTTTGCTGAGTCATCCCTCTGTGTGGGATTAGCCTGGCATCTCACCCTGCACCCACGCCATCTGAAGGAACAGTTGTGCACCTGTGACTGGCAAGGAGCTGCTGTTCCAAGCCTGTTCTCTTCTTGGTGTGGGAAAGAGTGATCATGTTTGGTCAATGGCACATTGTTGGGAATAAAGATAGCTCAAGTTTTCCAGCTGAGAAATACAGAATTTCGTACAACTTGGCGAAATAAATAAATAATTATTTATTTCACAGACCCTTTCAGAACACCCTGTGCCGGGGAGATTCTACTTACTATGAGTTAGGTACTATTTTTATCCCCATTTTACAGATGAGGCAACAGAGGTACCAAAGGTCGTGCAGGTAAGGAAGTGACAGAGGCCAGCCTCAAGCCCAAGGCATCTGATTAGGGTCTGTAGCAGCCAGAGTTATCCAGAAAAACAGAACTGAGGTTTTGTGAATGACTTTCAAGATTCTCTTGAAAAAAAAAAAGAGAATTTCTGCATTCTGAATTGAGTGGGTATCACTGTCGCCACCCAACATCTGTCCACTTTCACTGGCTCCGCAAAGTTCTCTGGGTCTGTCGCTGCTTGCATTCCTTGTGAATGTGCGTCTCCAACACGTTAGCAGTGCCCAGTGTTCAGTCAGACACTTAGTGTCACTCCCATGTGTCATGTCCATTTCTAGGCTGCCCCTTTGTTGATTTCGAATCTGCACAGGCTGGCTCTAATTTCTCAGGCCTGGGGTCTTTATTCTCCCTTCTTTTGTCTGGTCCTGTCCTTCCCTTTGTCCTGCTAGAGCTAGATCCACTATTCATACAGAAGTTACCTCCTTTCTCATCTTTGTTACCACTTCAAACAGACTTCTGTCCTTGTGGATTCATATATTTGTTCTGTTATAAAATTCAAAAAAATTTGTTTTCATTTAATGTCTTTTTGCTCTTGTTTCCAACATATGTGAAACCCTTTCAACCTTGAGGAAGTTACTTGGATTGTTTTAATTTTGCCATATTGCCAAATGGCAATACACATATGTAAAATTGGTGACTTTTGGGTAGAGTGGCTAAGGGTGTAGTTTTTTTTTTAACTTATTAGTGAAGTCTAACAGATACAAAGAAAGGTATACGAAACATAAGCATTTAGCTTGATGAATTTTCATAAACTAAACACACTTACGTAATCAGCACCAAATAAGATACAGAAGAGTTCCAGAATCCAGAAGCCTGAGTCCTTCCCAGTTACTCCTTTTCCTCCACCTCCTGACTGCTTACCACATAGATCAGCTTTGTCTGTTTTTGAACTTTTTACAAATGGAATCATACAGCAGATACTCTTTTGTGAGTGGCTTCTTTTGCTCAACGTTGTATTTGTGAGATTCCTCTTACTGTTGTATTTGATTTGCTGATTTTCATTGCTATATAGCATTCCATTGTATAAATGTACCAAATTTATTTATTAATTGTGTTGTTAATGGGCATTTGGGGGCCGGGCGCGGTGGCTCACGCCCGTAATCCTAGCACTCTGGGAGGCCGAGGCAGGTGGATCGCTCAAGTTCAGGAGTTTGAAACCAGCCTGAGCGAGAGCGAGACCCTGTCTCTACTAAAAATAGAAACAAATTAATTGGCCAACTAAAAATATATAGAAGAAATGAGCCGGGCATGGTGGCGCACACCTGTAGTCCCAGCTACTTGGGAGGCTGAGGCAGAAGGATTGCTTGAGCCCAGGAGTTTGAGGTTGCTGTGAGCTAGGCTGACGCCATGGCACTCTAGCCCGGGCAGCAGAGTGAGACTGTCTCAAAAAAAAAAAAATGGGCATTTGGGTAGTTTCCAGTTTGGGGTTTTCGTGAACAGTGCTGCCATGAACGTGTCTTTTGGTGAACACATGTGTGTTTCTGTTTGGTGTATACCTAGGAGTGGAATTACTGGGTCAAGGATGCACATATGTTTCATTTTAGCAGATTGTGTCAAACAGTAAGATTAATGGTAAAATTTTAAAAAATCCTCCGAGGTATGCAATGCAGTGATGAATCTGTTTTTAGAAATCCTAAAGACTGGTGTGATCTTATGGCTTGATCAGAGGTTGTTTTCAAACTCTTATTCTTCAGCAAAAAGTAGAACTTTAAGCTGTGTCTCGGACTCCACAGTAGCTTATCAGTTAAAAAAAGTTATATACATATTAGACTAGTTTTCAGGAATTGTATATAAAGCAGCCAGTTGATTGGCTGGACTGACCTCAGTGGTGTGTATCAGCCTTAGTCTTGCTACAGCAGTTTTCTTAACTCTTGTTTTTTAACAACTATTTTGTATTTCCCATATAGTGCCAAATAGCAATTTTGAATTGTGTGATTCCTGTGGCTTAAAAAAATTCCCTCCAAAAAGTGTCAGCTTAGAATCAGAGAGTTCATATCTCTTTCTTGGGAATAGAATTATAAACCTATATCCCATTTTTTGTGGGTTTCTGAAAAGACTTAAAATAGACATGATTTTTACAATTGGATTATAATGGAAAGAACTTGTGCAACTAATGAAAAGCAATAAAGATGAAGCATACAGATGTGAGCACTGACCTTGAGACCGTGGCTATGAGGGGAAACCATCTTGCGTCCATGGCTAGGTGTGGCCCAGGAGAGATGGAAATGATAGACATGGCCAGTGAGGATCCAGGGCAGTGATTTAGGCATAATTACAAGACGATGGCAATGGAGCCAGACAAGGCCGTGATGAATTCCTTACTTGGCTGGTTTTTCCTTATGAGACCCACTCACAGCCCAGATTGTTCCCGAGAAAGACTTTTTCCTTTCCATGCGGCCTACCATGTCTGGTATTTATCTTCATACAAACAAGTGAGTGAACTCAGACTTCGCATGTCTTTAAAATCTAGATTTACTGCTTAAACTCTGAGTCCCCTAAGTACTCAGATGCTTCATATCTTTTATAATAGGATTTAATCGTGTATTTTAAAATGTATAAATCTAATACTCCAATAGTTAATCGATTATGAACCATAAGACCATTTTGCTACCTTTGCTTGTTCCAGTCAAGCCCTTGTCCATATGTTTACAACATTTTTACAGAGTTGTAACCACAACATGGCTGCTAGTTCGTATTCTGTTCTTTCACATGATGTTAGAAAAAACTTTTCCACATCTCCACCTAATTTACAAATGTAAGCTTTTAAATGGCAGCCTACTGTTCTGTTGGAGTGTATTAGATTCTATTTAAACCTTTACTTATTGATGAACATTAAGGTTATGTACAAGTTGTTAATTATTTTAGACAGTACAACCCTGAAAATCCTCGTTCATATTTTTGTGAACATCACATGCACAATTTTAATATGCAGCTGATAATGCATTTTTAAGAATAGAGATTGTCTTTTTTAAAAAAAAAAAATTGTTTTCGGTGTGAGGGGTACTTTTACCCACAGTACCTGATAGTTCTCACATAAAGAGAAGTGCAGTAATATGTGTTAATTCCTTGACTTAAATTCACAAAATTCCCTGATCAGAGATGCTTTCTAATCAGCTTTAGTTAGCAAGTTAGTCATCAAAGAATTTGTGTAAAAGTAGAAATAAAATTGTCTGAGATAATCAGTCATTAACAGGACCTGCAATAATAATTTGGAGGGCAGAAGATTCCAAGTAAAGCAGATTTTCACTAGTAAATTCTATAAAATTGTGCCATCTGTTAGTGGCAGATAGCAGCTGAAATTGGCCATTGTGAGAGACATTAAACGGTCTCCATGTCATGGAGAGATGAAACAGTTATGAGGAGTGACCAATGCTTAGTTAAGTTCTGAATATCTGGGAATAGAGTGCAAATAGCCAGAAATGGAAATGGATATTGGCACTGCCTGGCAAGTGAGAGGGGTTTAGTAACCGTCCAATAACTGTGCCAATGAGTGTGATGGACGTAGGTTGCCCTGCACTGTTATTTGAGTTAGGCTTGAACCTCCCTCAAGCCTGCACATAGTTCATGAGTGCGTGCAGTGGGCAGTGTGATTTCCAGGAATGAGCTAGCACATGGGAGAGAGATGGGGTTGGAATTCTGACTGCTACTTCCTAGGCACGAGAGACCTTGGGCAAAGTCATTTCATCTCCCCAAGCCTCGGTTTCATTATGTGATAAAGAGATATTAACATCATCCTCATGGGCTTTTCGGAAGACTAATGGAATAAGGTGCACCAAGTTTAGTGGGTGCATGGTAAGCACTCAGTAAGTGCAGCTAATGGTCCTGTCTAGATGCTAAGCTAGGTGTCAAATCCTTAGAGATATAGAAAAGTATATAAAAATAATCAAAGGTACATGATTGTCAAGTGGAAATGAGCTGGACAATATGATAATTGGTGCTGAGGTAATAACACATAGGAGAAGTTTATCAAAATGCCTCCCTTCCTTTCTCTGTAAAATGAGGAGATGCAGACTAGATGCTGTCTGACAGCTTTGATGTTCTGTGACAGGCAGCCAGTGTTGCTGCTGAGCTGTCACAGTTCCTGACCAGTGAAAACTGGCAAATTTGCAGTTTGGCACTGTCTATAAGTTAAAACTGCATATCCCTTTTAACCCAGCAATACCACTACTAGGAATTTATCCCAAAGATACACAGGCACATGTACATGGTGGAAAGTATGAAGGGCTATTATTGCAGCATTATTTGTACTAGCAAAAAATTAGACATGATATAAATGCCCATCATTGGAGAACAAATTAAATACATCATGAAACATCCTCACAAAGGAATATTATACAGCTGTTAAAAAGAGTAAGCCAAATATTTCGGTTCTGATGTAGAACAATCTCTAATATATATCATTGGACGGGAAGAAAACAGTGCAGAACAATATTTAATGCATGTGCCCTTAATATAATACCTTATGTGCTGCAAAATGTATATATACATGCTTAAATATGTGTAGACCATCCATGGGAGGAAATACAGCAAAACCTACCATGGTGCTTATCTCTGGAGGAAGGGCTGGGACAATTCACAATTTACATGGTTTTAAATGTTTATCATGTATATGTTTTACCTGTCTCAACAATAATAATTATTGGTTGGCTTTGGCCCATCTGTCAGAGACGTAAGAAACCTAAAGGGCATGAAGTTCTTGGGCCCACGTGCATGGCTTATGTTCTAAAATGGGCCCCCAGGTGCAAGCCCTGGAAATAAGACCCAAGCTTGCAGAGTCGGGCTTTCGGGCCTACTGAAGAGACAGGCTGTTTTCTTGACTGCCCATTCAAAAAAGAAAGGCTCAAGGAGCAGGAAGTGGGGATGGGCCATTACTGCTGATTAACAAAGGGTATTTCCAGTATTTTCCCTTTTAGTCATTTTTATTCAGGGGAAAATTTGGTTTAAATTGCAGGATGCAGAAGATGAGAAACGCTAAGTGGGCCCCATGGACCTTGTCACAGTAGTGTGTGCATTTGCTTGCTCCTTCCTTCTTTCAGACAACAGGTGCCTGTTGAACACCTACAGTGGGCCAGGTGTCATCATTGGATATTGGAGCCCAAAAGACCCTTAGACTACATTTAGTCATGTCACAGAGGAGGAACCTCCAGTGCACTTTAACTTCCAGTGAACTGTATCAGAGAGAATATCTGGTGAGTTTTGCTCTCTTTGGTCTTGCACGATGGGTTAAGAGGCCTTTGGAGCCTCCTGCAGAAAAGGGCTCCTTCATATGGAGTGTTAGTTCTGTTTTGCCTTGTGTTTTGATTACTTGTGAACATGTTTTGTGAGCACTGTGAAGACAAACTGATCCCTCTGCCCCCCAGCTATGGTCCCCAACTCCTGGTGTTCACACCCTTGTGTGATCCTCACCCCTTGAATGTGGGCAGGATCTGTGACTTGCTTCTAACCAACGGGATCCAGCAAAGGTGAGGGGATGTCATTTCTGTGGTTATGTTATGTAAGACCCTGTCTTGCTAGTAAACTCACTCTAGAGATACTCCTTGCTAGCTTGATGAAGTGGCTATTCTGGGAAAGCCCACTTGGCAAGAAGTTGGTGGCCTCTAGGAGCTGAGGGTGGCCTCTGGCTGAGAGCCTGCAACCATGTGGAAATGAATTCTGCCAACAACCTGAGCAACCTTGGAAGCATGTTCTTCCCCTGTCAAATCTCCAGATGAGAGCACAGCCCATCCAACATCTTGATTACAGCCTTGTGAGGCTCTAAGGAGGACCCAGGACTCCTGACCCACAGAAAGTATGAGGAAATAAACGTGGGTTGTTTTAAGCCACTAAGTTCATGGTAATTTGTTACACAGCATAGAAAACTAATAGAAGACTCTTCTGTAGCACTTGATGCAAGGACTCTCACCAAGTTGATTATCAATGAATATGTTGAGTTGAATTTATTTCTCTTCCTTTTCATGAATGTGTCTCAAAATAATTGGCTGAAGTGCTCTCGGTTGGGTGGTCATACAATGTATACTTCAAAGCAGAGCACTTTGGGGAGGGAAAGGGGGTTGCTATTAATAATTTACTTGGGTCTATAGGCATGAGCTGGATCAGGGCCAGTAAACTAGGAGATGTGGTCCGCCAAGCTATGGTAATTGCACTGTTTGTAGTCCATATTTTCCTTGCCCATTTTGTCCCATGTGTCCATTGCTTCATTTGTTTATCATTTTCCTTCTGAGTCTCTACTCTTCGTTCCTGCTACCATCCCTTCCTGATCCTGGCTTCTGCCTGGAAAGGGGCGGAGGGCTGCTGTGTTCCTGACTGTGACAAGACTGATGAAAGTCACCTGGCCGGCTGGCATGTCCAACCTCTGGCAGAGGTCCAGCAGCGTGGAGGAGGCTCTGTATTGCCCAAGTTGGTGGGGAGGAAGGCTGCAGTGGAGCTGTGCAAAGGAGTTAACTAGAAGCATTTGTGGGTGGTCAACACTTAATTAAGTGGCTCTTTTCAATATGGGCAGCCTATTCCGGAAGTTGTTTAAGCCTGTCCCTTTTTTGGTAATGTTTGGCTTTGGTGATGGGGAGGGGACTTGTTGAGGCTCTGTCCCCTTTGAGCCTCTTTTTGAGTAGACTCTGTAGCATCTGACACATGCACTCTGAGGGCCTCTCTCCACACAGGGGGAGGAGAGGTTCTCTGTCCCCCACCACCCACCTTCATGATCATCTTCCTCGGAACGTATGTGGGGAGCCCAGCCCTGAATGGCCCTTTACTTTTACACCAAGCCAGCCACCTGCACTGCCCTCGCCTGGTCCTTCATTGCCCAGCCGTGCCATACCTGCTGTGCCACGTTTTGCCAACCAACGGCTCCAGATCGGCCTCCAGAACTGGCTCCAGGCTTTGGGCACTCGTCTGCCTTTACACTGGTTCAGTTTCAGCTGCTGACCAGGAGTGGTGGGGCCAGTCTTGACATATACCCCCTGGACCTGTTCCCCTGCATGTCCTCCTGGGAACCTGTTTTCTTGACTTGCAGACCAAGCTGGAGTTTCCATTCTTTCCTGTTACTTCTTCTTAAAGCTTGCCTGGAATGGTCAAGGAAAAGGTGCCCATATCCCCGGGAGCCTGTGGGCATGACCTGAAGCATCCTAATGCAAGTTGGAAATACCTTTGAAGCGTTTTTGAACAGCTTTCTTGAGATACAATTTTTATGCCATAGAGTGCACCCACGTTAAGTGCATAATTCAGTAGTCTTTAGAGTGTTCAGAGTTGTGCAGTCATCGCTGTATCCTAGTTTTAGAACATTTCATTACCCCAAAAGAAACCCCATACCTGTTAGCAGTCACGCCTCATTTCTTCCCCACCATCTCCTCTCCACCCCTCCGGCTCTGGCAACCGCTAATCTACTGACTCTCCCTCTGGATTTGCCTATTCTGGACATTTCATATAAATAGAATCATGCAGTGTGTGGCCTTTTGTGGCTGTTGAAGCCTCATTTTTTTAATCTTAAAAACGTTAATACAATGTCTGCACTCTAGTTCACATTATACCCTTCTTCCTGTTAACAGAAAGATAGAAGGAATTTTGGAAATTACTTGCAGTTAGGAGTTTAGCCCCATCAGAGAGCCCAGGAAGAAGGGGCTCACTCACGCCACACCCCAGTCTGAAAGGGGCAGACCTAGACAGTACTGACAGCCTCTAGATGCCTTTCTATCCAGAGCTGGTTAAAATCCCAAAGTAGGATAATTTGAGTAGATCATGGGAAAAATTGGGGAAGATGATTGACATCCTCTGAGCATCTGCTGCTAGCCAGACACCAGCTAAGCACCCCGGGAAGAAAAGGTGGACCAAAGCACTGGCCTTGAAGAAGGCTCATCACGCTGCAGGTGGAAATTGTGCAACTGTCAGTGACGTGGCAGAGTGTAACCAGCATGGCCGAGAGAACCCTCCCAGCCATGGAATTGCAGCAAAGGTCCTCACTGATGAGGGGTTGGGACAGGATTTGGGGAAGAGGACACCAGGCAGAAGGATGGGTGTGAAGCCACAGGACAGGTCCAAGGACTTGGAGGGATCTGCTTGGCTGGCTGGTTGGAGGAGGAAAGTCTGGGCAGAGGGGAGAGGGGACAGATTCTCAGGGTGGTTAGGTATAGCTGAGCACATCCCACTCTGCCATTTCCATCTCTTCCTGGCCCTTCCCTTTTGGGGTCTGTGTGCTAAGGGGAGTCCAGGCTGCTGGGCCGAAGGAAGCGGCCGGAGAGGGTGGGAAGTGTGGAGATCTTGTCTTTATCTACATTAATTGACACAGACCCCTCTGTTGCCCCGAGCCTACAGACCACCCTCAGCAATTTTTGTTTCCTAATTAAAATCAGTGACAACTCCAATGACAGATTTTAAAAATATATTTACTTTAGTTTCTGTGTGTGTTTAAATAAGAAAATTGTGTGCATACGTGCAACGTGGCTTTTTTCTCCTTTTAGACTCATATGAAAATAACATCTCTTGTTCCTCCTTTCTTTGGGAAGCTTTGTTCACATCCTTCATGCTCCAAATAGCCAACAAATAGCACAGAACTATGGGTCTTCCTCCTAACTGTAGAGTCTCTGTTCTCAGTTAGGATGTGGAGATAGGTCTTTGTGTTTGTTTTTATGTTTATAGTGAGCTTGGAGTAATTAGAGCATATTTTATTGTATAAAAATTTTATTGTAATGGGTGTGGCCCATGAGAAAGACCCTGGGGTGAAGAGAAAGTGGAGAGCATGGAAGTCATAGCTCAGGGCTGCTTTTGTGTGCTTTAAACTCTGCACTGGTAGTCAAGGAATTCAACATTTGCAGAGACCTGTGCCAAGTATTAACACAGAGACATCTGTAATACACAGCCCTTCCCTTCCCCTCTCAGCAGTTACAGACTGAAGTGCTAACAGATAGAGACTTGAGATTCCTGAAGGCAGGCATTCTGGAGCACTGACTTTGAACCCCACCATCAGGACAGTGAGGAGCACTTGGTAGGTGTCTATATGCATGGTGAGTGAAGGGACATATGGTTGGCCAAAGGGTAGGTGTCCTGGGAACAGCATAGCCCCTAAATGAGAATGCAGTGCAAAAGCAAGAAAGAGAGCATCTAGGAGTTAAACACCATGTTTAAGTGTTGGCCAGGCGCGGTGGCTGACACCTGTAATCCTAGCACTCTGGGAGGCCGAGGCAGGAGGATCGCTCAAGGTCAGGAGATCGAGACCAGCCTGAGCAAGAGCGAGACCCCCGTCTCTACTAAAAATAGAAAGAAATTATCTGGACAACTAAAAATATATAGAAAAACTAGCCGAGCATGGTGGCACATGCCTGTAGTCTCAGCTACTCGGGAAGCTGAAGCAGGAGGATCGCTTGAGCCTAGGAGTTTGAGGTTGCTGTGAGCTAGCCCGGGCAACAGAGTGAGACTCTGTCTCAAAAAAAAAAAAGGTGTTGTCTTTCCACACTTACTAAGAATCTTTGTGATGTGAAGTGAGTTACCTGACCTCTCTGAACCCCACTGGCCTCTTTCCCTGCAGTGTTGCTGTGAGGATTAGAAATAAAGTATATAGAACATCTAGTACCTTGCATGGCACATCATAGGTGCTCAGTCCATTTGACTGGCCTAAGATGAGCAGACACTTTTTGCCTCAGCAAAAATGATTTATTTTTTGTTTTTTTCCCTGATTTTATTAATAGTACATATTCACTGTGAAAAATTTAAACAATACTATAGAGAAGAAAATGTATAAGGAGGAAAATGAAAGGCATCTAAAGTCCTACACTCCTAAGATAGCCACCGTTAGTGGTTTGGTGACACCTTTCGTGCTCGTCATCATGCAGATACACACACACATTGTCCAATTGGCTTTAATTGTTGATATTTTTCTTTCTCTTAAAAAATGAGGCCCTTTTCTCATCATCTCCAACCAAATAGCACCTCTTCACCCTCAGGTAACCCACATATGCTGGAGTATTTATTCCATACACATGTCAGTGTATATAAATATAGGTACATAGGTAAATATTTTTTGTCCTCGTTCATTTTACTGAAATGGGATCTTATTATGCTTTTGTTTATGTGTGTCGTGGATACATGTATTGGATTTCCACTGTGGCAAAACAGATCATCTCTGCAACTTGCCTTATCACCACATCTTGAAAGAAGCTATAGGCCATTTGATGTAGATCTAACTTTTTTTTTTAATATGAAGGTGGCGGGTTGTGAGGAGGGGTGCTCAGTTTCCTAATTTTTTTGTTGTTGTTGAGACAGAATCTCACTCTGTTATCCTGAGTAGAACGCAGTGGCATCATCATAGCTCACTGCAACCTCCAACTCCTGGCCTCAAGCCATCTTCCTGCCCCAGCCTCCCAGAGTGCTAGGATTACATGCGTGAGCCACTGTGCCTAGCCTAGATTTAACTTTTTAAAATTGCATAATATTCCATGGTATGGATAATGCTACAGTTTAGTCACCATTCTCTATTGATGAGCATTTAGTTTGTTTCCAATTACCAGCAGGACATCTCTGTACCTGCCTCCTCATGTTCTGTTGCTTTTATTTCTGTGGACAGAGTCCTAGGAGTGAGTTGCTGAGTCAGAGGTCCTTTTAAAATTTCAATAAAGGTTTTTTCAGTCTTTTCAAGAAAGGTGTAATGATTCACGTTTCCGTCAGCAACACATGGACTGCATTCACAACCGCTCCCAACCCGCTCCATGCCATGGAATATTATGCAAGTCCTGTCAATGTCAGGTATCACTCTTGAATTTTTGCCGTCTGATAGACGTAGAGTGATACCTTACTGTTACCTTCATTTGCATTTCCTTGACTACTACAGAGGCTGAACATCTTTTCATATGTTGTTGGTCATTTAGATTGGCTTTTCTTTGTATCACTTACTGATATCCTATGCCAGTCTCTCTCGGTTGTGTTTTTCCAATCAATGTGTAAGAGCTCCCAGCTGTGATATGCACTGCATTGCGCATGTTTTCCCAGGCTATTTACCGTGTATCTGATGACTTTGTTTCTATGGTATCTTTCACTTTACCAAATTTTAAAATTTTTATAAAGTCAGAAATATGTCTTTTCTTTTATGGTTTCTGGCCTACTCCTTGGTTGTGCATGTAGTTTCCTGGGTTGTCTTCTAGTATTTTTACAGTTTTATGTTTTACATTTAAATAAATTCCATATGGATTATGGATTTCGATATATGCTGGAAGGTAGGGAGCCAATTTAATTTTCTTCTAGACCAATAGGCAGTTGTGCCAACATCATTTGTTGCATAAATCATTTTTCCCCACTGAACTGAAATATCACTTTTGTTGGATTTAACTGAAAACTGCTGCCAAACACTGTATTCTGTGCCACTCGTCAATTTATCTAATCACATGTCGTTAACTATACAGTTTTAACCACAGCGATTTCAGATAACATATTTTGATTTCTACTAAGAAAGTCCTTCACCTACCCCATACTATTCCTTTTTATAATTTTCTTGATTATTTTCAATTTCATTATTATCCATTCCAAAATAAACACGTTGGGAATTCTAATAGAATTGCAGTATATTTATATCTTAATTTGGGGCAAATTGAAATTTTATATTAGGTCTTCCCATCTAAGAATATATTTGTTTCATTTTGTTTGGATCTTATCTTTTATACTTTGAGAAGTTCTATAGCTATCTATGCATTAGTTTTTGTTTTTTTTGGGGGGGTAAGGCTGTATTGAGCTATAATTTACATACCATAACATTCACTCATTTTAAGTGTATAATTCACTGATAGTTGGATATTTACAGAGTTGGACCATCATATGATCTATTTTAGAAAATTTCCATCACCCCCAAGAAGAAACTTGAGCCTATTTTTCAGTCACTTCCCATTCCCACCCCCAGCCCTATGCAGCCACTACTCAAAATAGATCAAAACAGAGAAAATAAGCGCTATATAGATTCGCCTTTTCCTGGACTATTCTTAGTGTTTTATTTGTTGTGCTTAAGTGTTTTGCAGTGTTTTTCACTATTGTGTATACAACATTTTTTCCTGTTTCCAGTTCTTTTTTTTTTGAGACAGAGTCTCACTTTGTTGCCCAGGCTAGAGTGAGTGCCGTGGCGTCAGCCTAGCTCACAGCAACCTCAGACTCCTGGGCTCAAGGGATCCTTCTGCCTCAGCCTCCCAAGTAGCTGGGACTACAGGCATGCGCCACCATGCCTGGCTCATTTTTTCTATATATATCTTAAGTTGGCCAATTAATTTCTTTCTATTTATAGTAGAGACAGGGTCTCGCTCTTGCTCAGGCTGGTTTCGAACTCCTGACCTTGAGTGATCCGCCTGCCTCGGACTCCCAGAGTGCTAGGATTACAGGTGTGAGCCACCGCGCCTGGCCCTGTTTCCAGTTCTTGCTGGCTACTTGCTAGTATTATATAAAAAGTACTGATTTTTATGTTATTTATCTTATAATACATTATCTTACCAATTTTCTTAGGATTTCTAGGTATAAGATCATGACATAATTTATCTCTTTCATGTTTATCCTGAGAATTTAATTTTCTTACTGCATTTTGTGGTAACTTGCAAACATTGTTTAATCATAGTGGTCAGGTAAGGCATCCCTGCTTTATTTCTAATTACAATGACAATGACTTTAGTGTTTCACCCTTTAGAATGATATTTGCTGTTGATTTTTGATAATCTGCCTTTATTACACTTGAGCAGTTTTGTTTTGTTTCATTGTTCTTAGAATTTTAGGGGAGGGGGGAATAGCATTTCATCAAATGTCTTTTCAGCTTTTATTTATTTGATTGGTTTTTCTGCGTTGATTCATTGATGTAAACAATTATGTTGCTAACGTCCATGGTCATGAATTGTCCTTGTCTTATGGAATAGACTCAACCAGGTCAAACTGCTGTATCCATTTGATACACTGCTGTATTCCATTTGCTTGTCCAAATGTTTACTATTTTAGTACTGTCCTTATTAGCCTTTGACATTAAGGTTATATTGGCTTTATAAAATGACTTGAGGAGCTTGACATCAAAATGTCATTTATTGATGCTTCTTGATGAACTGGTAGAGGTAGGGAGAGTCAAAACTACAAGGTTGAGAGGGAGTTATCTTCTCATTTGTGCTTGTCTTTTATGCCTGTTATGTAATAGTTAATAGTACATTTTCTTAATCATTGGCTAGAGCTGCACTGTGCATTGCCTTAACCAATAGCCACATGTGGTTATTTAAATTCAAATTATTCAGCTCCTCAGTCATACTAGCCATAACATTCACCACCTTTCAAGTGCTTAGTAGCCACACAAGGCTAGTGGCTACCACATTGAACAACAGAGCTCTTAGTGCAGGGTCAGTGGAGTTTTTGTACAGCCTGGTGAGCTAAGTATGCTTTTTACCATTTTAAGGGATTATTTAAAAGGAAAAAAAATGTGACAGAGCCCCTGAATGCGGTCTACAAAGCTTAAAATATTTACTCTCTGGCCTTTTACAAAAGTTTGGTGATCCTTGATCTAGAACATTGTCTCCTGACTTGAGTCATTGGCATATACCTCCTTACCAGTTTTCTATAGAATGCCATCTATAAGATTGTTTGCTTAATATTATTCTTACCTTTTTTACTTAAATTTTTAAAAGAAACATTATATCCAACACCGTAAATGGGAATATGTGTCATAAATAGATAAATAGCTAGAAACATAAATACAACAAAAAACACCAATATTATTAAATTCCAATTAGAAACTAGACTTTGCTCTTTGCTTTGCTAAAAAGGGAAATTAGCAAGTGAGTAGGTATTAGGAAGTACACAGCCACCAGCTGAGATGTTTTCCTTGGTGTAATCATAGGTGCAGAAAGAGAACTGAAGGGAACTGCCTTCTCTCTCACAGTTCCTTGTTAAGTCTGGGCATGTGTGCCTCCTGAAATCACCTGTGCGCATGGTCCTCAATTTTGGAAAACTGGGCCGAGGGGAGAGGAAAGCAGGGAGCATGAGGCTGGCTTAGAGGATGTCTGGGGTGGCTTGACCATCTCCAGTTAAAGGATGTGCAAGACATAATTTGCATTCTGTCAGGTAGGTTAGAGCACCAGATGCAAATTTATAATTGGACTATATCATTCCACAGAAGTATCATCACTGAGTTAAAAATTTAACGGCATTTTCTCAGCTTTTATTGATGTTTGCTCTATATTAAAAATGGCCATTGGAAAAATATTTCTGCACCTTCTGCAAAACTGCAGTCAAATATATGTTTATTTTGCTTAAAGAGTAATCCAATAAGTTCCTTCTAGAATTTTTATTCGCATATAGAGCAGACTTGCTGTCTCAAAAATAGTCCTTCTGAAACCTCTTTTTGACGTTCTGTGGTGGGTGAATCAGAGCCTTCCTTTAATCCAGCAATAACAAGGGTTTCCCTTTCCCAAACCGTTTCACCCTTTGCCTGAAGTGCCAAGAGGTTTAGTGCTAAATATAATTCCTACTAAATTATATCTCTTTGCTTTCTGATTTCCCTTCAGCAATCCTCTTTTAAATGTGTTTTTGTTGTTTTTAAATCAACACTGTTGAGGTGTGATTTATCCATAATAAACACAACTGTTCTCAGTGTACATTTCAGAGTTTCAAACCTGCATAATCACCACCACAATCAAGATGTGGAATATTTCTGTTATCCCCCAAATTGCCTCTTTCTAGTCAATCCCCTTCCTATCCATGATCATCTCCAACCCGCAACCCCACCTCCTCAGGCAACCAATGATCTGTCCCTAGAGACCAGTGCCCTCAGGGGACATAAGGCAGTGTCTACAGACATTTTTGGTTGTCACAACTGGGCAGGTGTTACTGGCATCTAGTGGATAGAGGCCAGGGATGCTGTAAAACATCCTACAATGCACAGGATAGTTCCGCAGGACAAAGAATTAGCTGGCCAAAAAATTTCAATAGTGCCAAGATTGAGAAACCCTGCTATAGATACAGATGGCGTATGCAGATGAGGGTCTGCCGGCCAAGTCCAGCCTTATTGCCTATTTTTGTATAGCCCATAAGCTGCACATGGTTTTCACATATTTAAGTGTTTGAAAAAAATCGAAAGAAGGATAATATTTCATGATAAACCTTCTGTCCCTACATGAACTGGATGATGCCCGCCAACATTGCTGAGGGGGAATCTTCTTCACTCAATCTACTGATTGAAATGCTGGTCTCTTCCAGAAACATCCTCACGGACACACCCAGAAATAATGTCTAACCAGCTGTCTGGGTGCCCCTTAGCCCAGTCAAACTGACAAAATTAACCATTACACCATTCTAATGGGCATAGAGAGGAATTTCATTATCATTTTAATCTGATTTTTCCCTGATAATCAGTGATGTTGAACATCTTTTCATGTGCTTATTTGCTTTTTTGTGAGGTGTCTCTTCAAATCTTTTGCTCATTTTCTATTGCATTGTCTTATTGAGTTGTAAGATTTCTCTTTATATTCTGAATATAAATCCTTTATCAGATCTCTGTGTGTGTGTGTCTAAAAAAAATCCTTTAGCAGATACATGTTTTGCAAGTGTTTTGTCCTACTCTATGGTTTGCCTTTGCATTTTCCTAACAGTGTCTTTTGAAAAACAAAGGTTTTAAATTGTGGTAAAGTTCTGTTTATCAATTTTCTCTTTTAGGGTTCATGCTTTTTTTGTCCTAACCCAAAATCCTAAAGACTTTCTCGTATGTTTTCTTCTAGAAGTTCATAGTTTAGCATCCATGATTAGGTCTATGATCCATTTTGAGTTCACTTTTTTCCTACATGGATATCCACTTGTTCTGTCATCATTTGTTGAAAACACTATTCTTTCTTCCATTGAATTATTAAATACCTCGGTACCTTATTGGTTATATATACATGGTTATTTCTAGACTGTCTTTTCTGTACCATCCATATATTTGTTTGTTCTTACACCAGTACCACAATCTTGATTACTATAGGTTTACAGTAAATCTTGAAATTGGGTTAAAAAAAAAAAGCCAGAGGTGTCTGACTCCATGTGCACCTTCCAGGTGTCCCAGGAGGCCCAGCCCTGCAGGGAGACCTGCACTCTGGGAGGCAGGGAGAGGTGTGGCTGTGGATTTCTGTCCTTGAGTCCAACTTTGTTCTTTTTCAAAACTGCTTTGCCTATTCTAGGTCCTATGCAGTTTTATATAAATTGAGAATCAGTTTATCAATAATCTACAAAAAGGCCTATTATGATTTTGATTGCAGTTGTGTTGAATTTGGAAGAATTGACACCTTAACAACATTGAGTCTTCCAATCCATGAACACAGTATATTTCATCTATTTAGTTCTTCTCTAGTTTCTCTCAACAATGTTGTATAGTCTTCATTCTATAGGTTTTGCACCTAGTTTGTTAAATTCATCCTGTTTTTTGATGCCATTATAAATGAGATAAATGTGTTTTCATATTGTAAGCTGCCTCATTCCTCTAGTTCTCAGAAAAGCGGTGGATCACTTGATTAACTGCAACAGAATCAGGTGGATTGGGAAGGGCTAGGCTGGAATGGGTGGGCTAGGGTGAGGGGACAACTCAACACAGACACTGGAGCTACCTGCATTCCACTGGACAAAACACCTACAATGGCAGAGACAGCAGCCAGAGTGTGCAGGCAGGCATTTGGCATGAACACAGGCAGGAGAGCACAGTGGCAGGAGCACAGGCACGGGCAGTGGGAAGGCAAACAGCTGGTGTCAGGAGAGTGTGCAGTGGGAGGCAGAGTGCAGACACAGATGGGCAGGCCTCAACTCCCTGGAGGTAAGGGGCAGCAAAAATGGTGTGCCAGCCCCTTGGGAAAGAAATACGGGGCCCTTTACAACCAGAGCTTGGGCTCAGGGAATCAGGATCTGACCGGGGAGTCTGGTGTATGACCCTCAGCAACAGAAGAACTGAAACACACAGTCAGGGCTTGTCCAGCACCAGGTGTCGCAACCTGAAGTCTCAGTGTGTTGGATTTGTAAACTCACCTGCAGAGTTTGGTCCTTGGCCTTGTCTGGGGGTGGCCTGGGGGTGGGAAGGAGGCTACCAGAGACTGGGAAACAAAGGAATCTGGCCAGCCCTTCCGGGAATAGAAGGGGGATAAATTGTAAGTATTTATAAAAAGAATGCTGGTGTCTGTCATCAGTTACGATTCCACCCTTCCTAGCAGGAGCAGGTAGACAAGCAAAGGAGGAAATGCTGGCATTCTGGATGAATTAGTTGGGCAGACAACCAGACTTCTATTACTCCCATTTACTTGCTTTCAAGAGATGTAGACTCATTCATCTCTTTCGGGAAGGTACTCAGCAGGTGCTACACAGCCCAGCATCAGCTCAAAGCAAAGGCTCATTACCTCTTTTTGTTTAAGTGAATGGATGTATCTGCACTTTTTCAGACTCAACCACCAGGAAAAGCCTTTTGAACCCCAATCAATTGCTTCATCTCTCCATAGCTGCCAGATAGGCTGGGTTATAAAGGGTGCTCTGCCCCTATTTTACAGCTGTTTGAGAAGACTCTACCTTGTCTAGGGCCCCGGTGAACAGAATGGAGGGAGGGGCTCATTTGCTACCTCTCGTGGAGGTGGCTCTATCATTTACCCTCTTCTTGAAGATGATGCCCTTGCTGCTGGCTTTGTACCAGAGTGGGGTTGGGTTAGGAGTGTCTTTCACTGTGATGGCGACACTGGAAGAGGAGCCAGGTGAAGACAGAGCATGATAAGCTTGGCTGTGGATGTGAGTGAGTTTGAAGGGCCAGCAAGATATCAAAGTAGAGAGATCCAATAGGTCATTAGATGTACAGATTAATGTTTGTTAAATAAATGTTCAAGAGCTGCTAGCTTGCTAGTGCATTTGCCTGCCCTGGCACAAATGTCCTCAGCATGTACTCCGGCTTTCCACAGCCACTTTCTTGTAACAGTATTTTTTTTTTTTTTTTGAGACAGAGTCTCACTCTGTTGCCCAGGCTAGAGTGAGTGCCGTGGCATCAGCTTAGCTCACAGCAACCTCAAACTCCTGGGATCAAGCGATCCTACTGCCTCAGCCTCCCAAGTAGCTGGGACTACAGGCATGTGCCACCATGCCCGGCTAATTTTTTCTATATATATTTAGTTGGCCAATTAATTTATTTCTATTTATAGTAGAGACAAGGTCTCGCTCTTGGTCAGGCTGGTTTCGAACTCCTGACCTTGAGCGATCCGCCCGCCTCAGCCTCCCAGAGTGCTAGGATTGCAGGCGTGAGCCACCACGCCTGGCCCTTGTAACAGTATTTTAAAAATGAAATGGGACCAAGAGATTGAGTCCTACTGCACTTCCCCTTTTCTGGGACAACTGCGGTTAATAGTTTGGTGAATAACCTTCCCGGTGTTTTATGCAAAAGTTCATTTATATATGTGAGATTTCATATTCACATATACATGAAATCTCACATAAATACACAAATAGATACGTATACCATGGGTTCTATTCTGTAACCTGTTTTCTTCACTTAGTGCTGTATCATGGATAACCTTCATGTCAGTATTTAGAGATCTACATAATTTTTTTGGATGGCTGTGTAGCCCTCTATTGAATATACCATTATTTATTTAAATAGTCTTCCTATTGTCAAACCTGAAGCTTGGTCTCAAAATATTTGCCATTATAAAAAACAATGCAGCAGAATACCCTCATAATGCATCTTTGTACAGCAGTCCAGTTATTTATTTAGAAGAAATTCTTAGACATGAAATGCACATTTTAAGTTTTCATGTAGATGTTCAGATTTCCTTCTGGTAAGATTGTGCCAACTTGAACTGCTGTTGACAGTGTGTACGAGTGCATGCTTCTCTCACTCGCTCTGGGCATTGTCTCTTTTATCTGTGCCATTATGAATGTTGGAAAATGTAATCTCATTGTTCTGATTTGCATTTCTTTAATTATTAATAAAGGTGAACATCTTTTCATTTGCTTATTAGCTGTTTATGTCGCCCTCCTCCTGTGGGTTGCCTATTCATATCCTTTGCTTGTTTTTTCTATGGCAGTATTTGTCTTTCTTAAGATTTAAAAGTGCTGTTACATATTACGGATATTAATCCTTGGTTACATGTTGCAAACATGTCAAACGGGTTTTTATTTGTCTTTATTAAAAGTGATTTGTGGTATCTTTTGCTGTATCAGTTTTTCACTATATATGACCATATCTAAATCAATCTTATTTTTTATGGTTTCCGGCTTTGGATTATGCTAAGAAAAGCCTAATTCAACCAAAGTTTATAAACATATTCTTCTGTGTTTTCTTCTAGTCGTTTATGCTTTTATTTTTCACATAAAATGCAAATCTATTGATGCCATTTCTTTGCTGAAGACACCAGTGAGCCTTGCCACTGCACACAGTAGCTCGTCCACACTCTCGGCCTGGCATGTCCCACCAGGACATGGAGGATTCAGCCCCTGCCCATTTGCCACCTTCATGCATCAAATACACTAGGCATCGGAGTACACCGAGCTAGCTCGCACCACGTGGCTTCTGTCTGAAATGCCCTTGCCTGGCTTCTCCCCCTCCCCCAGTGAACTCCTAAACAGGCTTCAAGGCTCACTTCCCAGGCACTTTTTCTGAGACTCAGTCCTCCAACTCCCGGTGTCCTGTTGAAATGTTGGTTTATGCATTTCTTTCCACTACGAACTTGTAAGCTACTTGAGAGTTGGTTCAGTACGTGGCACCTAGTACAGTGCTGCGTAAGTAGATGCTACTCCTGCCTGTGGTCCGATTTGCATTTTAGCAATTGGCCAGGAGACCAATGAGAAGTTCCCTTGCAGTAGTGATGTCAGAGTCCAGGTAGAGGATAAGGGCCCGGACTGAGGCCATGGGTTTGGAGAAAGAGGACCGAGGAGAAATAGACGCAGATTTGGTAGGTAAAACTGATAGTGCTTGAGCACAGTGATTTGTTTGAGATGTTTCCCAAACCTTCAGCAAACAGGAGAATCTAAATGTTAACCCATTAGCACAGTCCTCTGGATTCTTATTATTTTCTGTTTGGAATTACTTCTACTCTTTCCTTCCATGGAGCAGTATGATCTTGCCTAGTCATTACCTCCATGTTGTCATCTGTCAAATGAAGTTAGCATATTCCCCTCCAAAGCCAGTTGTGTGGTAGTTTCCAGAACATGCCACGTGTTAAGATTCCTGGTCGCATGTCGTCCTCGGTGAGGTCTCTGCTTTCCCCCACCCTTTCCCTGGGTGCGTGGGTCATTTGTCACTTCCTGACTGACCTAAATGATTCCTAGAGAGAGGTGAAATCAGCTTTTATTATCGGGTTTCCACAAGCCATGGGTATGCCCCGGACAGCTGGGCCCTGCCTGGACACCTGTCCACACTGGCTCTCTGCTCTGCTCTGCTTGCCCGTGCTGCCACTCTTGGTGCTCCCAGCATTTGTCCTTTCTTAGCTCTGCTCCTTCCGTTTCTGTTCCATGGGCACCACCTAATTACTCCCCTGCACCCTCGTTCCTGGCTCACACCGTTGCTGCCCCCCTGGCTCCAGTAGCCTGTGCCAAGTGAATGAAGAAGCAGAGAGACTAGCCCCCAGCTCACGTTTCTACCCCATGACCCTACCTGGGGTCTGCTCCAGCTGTGCCAGGGCATCCCAGGCACCGTGCATCTCATTTAGAGCCTCAGCCTCTTGCTCTGTGCCCTTGACTTCTACCCTGACTCGGAGCTGCGTCCTCATCCGTCTCACCTCTTGGCCCCAAGGCAGCCCATCTGCCTGCCGTTCTCAGCTCACATCTGCTTACCTCTGCCCTTTCTCTTTTCTCCATCTCGGAGATTACCTGCTTTGTTCCTCTGCCCCTTCCGTGCACCAGACACCCACGACCAGCACAGAGCTCTCTTTTCAGAGGCCTTCCTTCCCATCACCAGTAGCTAATAACCTGTTCCTGGGGCTAGCACTTTGTAAACGCACAGCGCTTTCACACTGCCTCCTTGATCCTCACAATTCCCCTGCTCAAGTCTACCTTCTGCCGGCATTTAATGAGCCTCCTATATGTGCCAGGCCTTTAGAAGGATGAAATAAGGCTCAGGCTCGGCTCCCAAGGAGCTCTGGTCTAATAAGCATGCTTCCAACCCATTGCCTCTTCAGCCATAAAATGGGACAATGATGTTTCATTACCTCATGGGGCTGCTGTAAGATTTACTTGTACCGACGGTGTTGACGCCCATTTACAGCAAGACAACGGGCCTGAAGCAGTGAGGATGGCCCACAGTCACAGGGCACAGCAGAGCCACTGCCCTTGGCACTGCCCCATTCGTGGTCCCCTCCTTTCCTCCTCACACCCCTTCTGCATCCTCACTCACTCCCAGGGGTTTCTCTCCACAACGGGGCCCTGAAATCCAGTCTCTCTCAGCCTAGTGGCATCACTGCCCCAGGAGAGGGCAAGTTGGTCATTTTCACCCCTGGACCTTTCTTTATTCTCCTAAGAGGGCCCACGGGCCTGTCCCTCCTGGTGGGCATGGTGCTTCTCGCATGTGCCCAGGCATCTCAGGATCAAGCTCACCCACTTTGCTGCCTTTCCCATCCAAGCTGGTGCCATTAGTCACGTATTTCCCCAAGCACTAATGAGATTTGGTTCTCGGGCTCAGGAATTATGGACTGGGATAAAACTCCTTGTTTGCCCCAGTGATGGAGGTGCGTCAGGTCTGAGAGAAGGCAGCTGGCAGAAGCAGGCACAGGAGGAAGGCCGCCTTTGATTGGGCAGAAGCATTCTTGGCTTAAAGTGAACGGTGGGTAAAAGCAGCTTCCTTTGAGAGAGAGAGCTGGAAACACATTTTCAGCACAAGATGAAATATCTGGTACCTCTTTGAAGGAGTCTTACATCTTGAGGGGAAAAAAAGGGAATATCATGTGCCCTTCTGAAATCTTTTTAATTTCAAGATCAAAATACAGGAGACTGGTTTGTCCTGAAGCCTGGCCCTTTCAGGAAATCTTCCAGAAGGTGGCATGATAAGGGCGGGACTTCCTGAAAAGAAGCAGGAATATTTTTCGCCTTGTTTCGGTTTAAAAAAAAACAATATAAAAGTACTTGCATGATTTTAAAGCACAATATTTAGTTTTAATTATAAAAGCAATATAACATTATATAGAAAGTTTGGAAAATTGGAGGGGGAAAATCACCTATCATCCCACAACACAAACTGGCATTTATTCTCTTCTGGTTTGTTTTGTGTGTGTATTTTGGTTGTAATAATACTTGACATATATTTGTATACTGGCATGCCGTCATTCTAAGTTATTTTTTAAATGTTCAAATGTTTGATGCAATACTTAGAGAAAAGTGGAGAAAATACATGTGCAGTTTAAAGAACAATTTAAAGCAAATGCCTGTGTAACTCTCACCCAGGTAAAAGACTAGATTTGAAGCCCTCAGGAAGCTCCCTCTACCATGGGACACTCCCCCAAATCAGCGTCCCCTCCCTGCCAGAGATAACCACCGTCTGGACTTTCCCGATCATCATCAGTTCCTTGGTTTTTCTTCATGGTTTTGCCACTAGATACAAACAGTGTAATTTGCTTTTGCCTATTTTTATTATATTAATAGAATCGTACTTTTTTTTTTTTTGAACTGTGTAGTGGTAGAGATGCTTTTTATAATCTTTGTTTTGCAAAGAATTATTCTTTTTTTTTTTTGAGACAAGAGTCTCTCGATGTCACCCAGGCTAGAATGCCATGGTGTCAGCCTAGCTCACTGTAGCTTCAAACTCCTCCTGGGCTCAAGCGATCCTCCTGCCTCAGCCTCCTGAGTAGCTAGGACTACAGGCGTGCACCGCCATTCCCGGCTAATTTTTTCTATTTTTAGGAGAGATGGAGTCTCACTCTTGCTCAGGGCTCAGGCTGGTCTCGAACTCCTGAGCTCAAGCAATCCTCCAGCCTTAGGCCTTCCAGAGTGCTTAGGATTATAGGCGTGAGCCATTGTGCCAGGCCAATGGAATCATACTGTATTTACTCTTTTATAGCCACTTCTTTCCCTCAATTATTGTTTGTAAGACGTTGTATATTAATTTTTAGTTTAAAAGGGGAAAAAGTAGAAGTTTTGTATTCCTGCTCAATTTCTATCCCCAATCTAGATTTTATCAGGCAGCCCAGGTTCATGATACTTTAATAACCAGTAAGACATGTTCTTTCCTCCGGCTATGACTTTCCCCACCCCCCACTTGAGATCTCAAACTGAGAAGAGTCCTTTGCCCGCCTGCCTTGTTTACTGGCAGTGGGGAGCTGGCCCCCTTCCACCATTTGGCCTGAGTTCTAGGAAGCAGCCCCTCTGTGGGCTGCCGGAGGCCCTTGAGCCGCAGCTGCTGTCCTTCCATGGGAGCTGATGGAATTATTTCTGGGGCCTGCAGACAGCTGGCACGAGCACGGCAGGCACAGCAGGGCTGAGCAATCTGCCAGGGGTCGGCGCTGGGCAGGGCGGCACGTGGCAGGCGAGGTGGTGGTGATGGTGACTCTGCTGGTCCGCAAATGTTTGGTCTTACCTGGTCAAAGCCCCAGTCAGGAGTGAGGCATCCTTGTCTCCAGTGTGCGCACCTCCGTCTGCCCTTCCATGGCCTGGAGGAGCTGGGCTCAAGGAGTGGTGGGGTTTACTCATATTAACACTCACCTTTGCTGGTCCTCAGCCTCCCTGAGCTGCAAATGAAGAAGCCTGCTGGCCCCGGGAGTAAGCGAGCATTTAAAAGGAGCACTTCCAAATGCCCAGGACTGGTGCTGTGCACCCGTGGTGAGGAGGCATACATGGGTACACGTGCATCAACACACCGTTAAGCTCGTTCTATCCCAGCAACACCCACACCCACATGCACTCAGCTCTGGCTGCTGACAACTGCCCCATTTCTCTCCCGAGCCTTAGAGCTAATCTCGTTGAACAAGTGGTCAGCGCCCCGTTCCTTACCACCCTCTCACAGCTAATCCTCTGGAATTTGGCATTTGCCCTCTGCACGCTGACGCTTGCTTGTTAAGTCCAGCCACACCGGGCCAGGCCACTTCAGATGAACCCACGGGATTAAAACTTCTGACTTGATTTCAGCCTGTTAAGGATTCACCTCCGTGAATTTATCCACACTTTCCCAGAAGCTATTTGTTTCATTCAACTCCTGCTTGGGGTGTGCCTGAGAGATGGCTGCCTCTTGATCTTCACTTGCAGCAGCTCCTTTTCTAGACTCTCTTGGGGCCAGGCCCTTGTTCACCACATTCACACGCACCATCTTGGCAGATTGGGGTCGTGGCTCCCTGTCCTTTGCCCTCCTGCCCAGAAGAGGCTGCCCTGGCACTGGGCTCTGACCTATAGTCCTGCCCTCCTTGGTCCTTTCTTCTCCACCATGCAGTAACAAAGGTGGTGGCAAATTTCTGGCTGCACATGCTTCATGGTAGGGTACAGATGGGCCCCAATTACCAACATCCCAGGCCAGCCTTCCCCTAAAATGACACCTGCCATCCCTGGGCTTGATCCTGCCCAGCCCCTGGGTTAATGGAAGCGGGGCCTGGTGGGACATTGGGAGGCCTCCTTACTAGCCAGTTTGGTATAGAAACCTGTTTGTGCCTATGGACCAGGACCCAGGGTGTCTGCCTCCATATGCTGTCTCTGCCTAACCAGTCTGTCTTCCTGTCCAGGTCCATGGTGTCCACATCCTCCATCAGCCCTTGGAGATGCCTGGAACCCAGAAGGAAGATGGAAGACCTGTCCTTTCACTCTCCCCAATTCTCCCCAGGGATGGTTCCACTTCCAGAATCCCTCTAAACATTTTACACAAAACTCCCAGGTGACCAAAATCAGGCCTACCGCTCAGACCAGCCCTCCTGGATGTCTACACTGGCCCAGGTTGGAGAGGAATCTAGGAAGAGTCCCAGGTTCCCAGATGGGGTGATTGGGATGGTGGAGGTGATTTGGGACAGGTTGAGTTCGGCTGCCAGTGGAACATCCCAGTAGAATGGTCTAGTGAGCATCTGGATGATAACAAAATGCCCCCACTCCCTCACTAGCGTACGATAGGTTTCCAGGTTTCTGCTTACTCTGGAAAGCAGAGAACTGGGGATGTGAGGAACTCAGTCCCAGGACAGGTGAAGTTTAATTGTAGGATGTCGGGAGAGGTGGAAACAGGTGTGATGTCTGGTATTTTTTCACTTGTCACTTAATTGGTATTAGTTATTGGTTCCTATAAATGGACTAGGGAAGTGGTTACCTTTGAGAAGGAGGACGTGGGGTCAGATGAACGAGGTGCAGGAACATGAGTGGTAGTGGCATGCTGGGGTTACAGGTCTCTGTGCCATTGCTCTGTGTACCTTCCATATATATCATAAGTATTTTAAATCCACTCGATAGTTGATCAAAACATTTAAGAATTAATCATAAAATTATACTATGCTTTAATATTAGTTAAGCACTGTTTAGTATTTACTCTGTAGAAAGCAATTTACTTCTTTAAAAATTAAATTTATTAACTTAAACCCTCGGCATTTCCTACTCACCTCAAACTTCCCTTTGGCTTTTGTGTTCTGTTCTGTGAACCTTTGATTTGTCATGTTTCAACTCGAAGAGAATCCCTTCCCTGAGCGACCCCAGGGCTCTATAAGTGCCAGCACCCCCACCCCACCCCGTTTTGGGGATGGCTCTCCCATTGAAAAGGCTGTGAAGTGCCAGCCTACTGTTTCCCTTTCCTTTGTGCTGATCAGAAGAAAAATAGCTGTAGCTTTTCATTGTTCCTTTCAAAACACAACTGCAGTGTGTTGCCTTTGATCCTTTAACAAACGTTATCCGCTTGGAGCCAGGGATGAGCCATGCCTACCCACCTGTTTCCTCCGTGACCTGAGCTGGCCCCACTTGCCCCTCCAGGTTCCATTAGGGTTGGCTTAAATGCCACAGATCCTTCGTGTCACGGAACAGTGTGTAGCCTCCTCTTGCGTGTCTTTGATATCACAGTGACTAGTTATCTGTAAAATCAGGTATTTTTCTGTGGATTCTATCAAAAGAAGAAATGTGAATCTTAAACCAGTGCTTGTGAAAAAGAAAATACATGTCTTAAACCAATATCTATCAAGTTTGTTTCAAGGTCTTTATGCAAGAAGGGTCCCCTTTGCCCTGTTCTGGCCCCAAGTGTTTATGCCAAGCCCCAGATGCCCTCCAGCTGAGCTGCTGGCAGGGACAGCTGTGCGGGACAGAATGTGCGGGCTCTCCTTGTCTCACACCTCCCTACAGGCTTGCGGGAGCTGGGGAAGGTGATGACAGAAGCAGACAATTCCAAAACACAGTGTTGGGCTTGGCATTTCCTTGGCAGTACTAATACTGTGTGCCTTCTAGGAGTGTGTGTGTGCATTTCATGAACAAGCAGCAGCAGCTGCCGTAACCTTGTCTGTCCACCCAGCAAGATGCTTCCCGTGCAGTTCTGCGTTGGAACTACTGAACAGCAGGGAAAAACGACAGGCTGGGGGGGCGGGACTTTTCTGTTCTCTGGCAAGGCGGTTGTTGGATAGCAATAACTGTTACTATTTTAGACATGAAGAGGCTTTCTCATTGAAAGACTACGCTTCCTGGTTATAGTGTTGTCCCCCACCCCGACCCAGAAGTCCCTGTTCCCAGCTTACACATCACCTTAGCTCTAATCCATAACTGGTTTGGGAACATGAGGAATCCATGCTACAGAATCAGAAATTGGGGGAGGCAAGCTGTGTGCAATTGGATAATTCTTGGCATATCAAAGATATCCATCTTGCTGTGGAAGGCATCATTATTTCCCTGAATAAATTGTGAAATTCCTAAGATCCCTGTACCTGCAGTGTAACACCGTTGCATTAGTCCTTCAGTTCAAGGTCACTGTTGATAAAGTCCAGGGGCTGGAGGGAAAGTTGGCATAAACTTGATAATCTATGCAGCTCTAGAATTCCATACTTCTGATTTATTCTTTCTAATAGCATTTAACTGTCTGGAATTTTTCCCATTTCTGCCAGGGAAGATGGACATGTTTTGAATTCTTTCGCTTGCATAGATAAAATGATCAAAGTTTTTAGTGAAACATATGGGCATAGCCAGAAGTCTTTAAAGGAGGTGACATTTATTTTAAGGCCCAGTTGTTATGTAATGCTAATTTGATTATAACACTCATTTCTGTGTAGCGTAATGTCTTAGTCAGTTTGGGCTACTATAACAAAATGACCATAGACTGGGTGACTTAGACAACAGAAATTTATCCCTCACAGTTCTAAAGACTAGAAAGTCCAAGACCAAGGTGCCAGCTGATTTGGTTCTTGGTGACAACCCTCTTCCTGGCTTACAGACAGATGGCTTCTTACTGTGTCCTCACATGGTGGAGAGAGAGAGAGATCTCCTTCCTATCTCCTCTTATAAGGGCACTAATCCCATTCACGGGGGCTCCACCCTCATGACCTAATTGCCTCCCAAAGGCCCCACCTTCAGGTACCATCACATTGGGGATTGGAGTTTCAATGTATGAATGGGACACATTCAGTTTAAGCATGTGGTATGCCAGTGGGCCAGATATGGGCTCTATCTATACAGTTACTGTGTTTTGGAATAAACTGGGTGACTTGAAGCATCACAAATTAGGAAAACTGATACTGACTTTCTGTGGAGCTTCTACTTCTTTTTGACCACAACCTCTGATAAGAATGCTCTTTCTGGATATGCTGCCACAGCCATCGCAGAGGGAAAGAGGTCCAAAGCCAGTGGCAGTGTGGCACTTAAGAGCCTATATTATAGCTGCCCTCAAATCTCTTCCCTTTTGAAGGACTTTCTTGTAAAGTCCAGGGTATCCACCCCACTAACTCCTTTATGTTCACACACCACACACACAGACAACAGACACACACCATGCACACAGACAACAGACAGACAACAGGCACACACCACACTCACAGACAACAGACACACCATTCACACAGACAACAGACAGACAATAGGCACACACCACGCACACAGATACCGGGCACATACCACGCACACAGACAACAGACACACACCATGCACACAGACAGCAGGCACACACCCATGCACACAGACAACAGGTGGCTTCAGAGAGAGTTTCCAGTACCATCTTCCCTTTGTTTAGTTCAGCAGAGACTACCAGGGGAAGCTGTAGGAATGAGGTGCTAATGAGGTCACTGGGGGAGGTGAGGAGCATGATGAATGTCAACAGTCAGCAGCCAGGGGGCATTGGAAGGGGTCAGGCATCTTGGTGACTTATACCCTTGGAAGTGCAGCAATGTGTGGGAAGGGCATCGATGCAACAAGCTTCCTACCATCCGCACACAGCTGGTCTCACCATTCCTGCTCTGGTCTCTGCTTTGCAGGGAGAGACACCCAGTTCAAACCAATACCTGTGAAGTTAGTTTTTAGGTTTTTAGGCAAGAAATGTCCCCTTTACACTTCAGTCACCTTGTAAAGCAGTTCTTTGCATCTCTCTTTCCCATTAGACTGAGTTTCTTGAGAGCAGGGCCTGTGTCTTTCTCAGAGTTATCTCCAGGGGAAAGGAGAGAAGTTACAGAATATTTTGGTGCACACAAATGTTCATTTTAAAAGGATATCCTCCACAAGCACCATGGGTAGGAAGTGTGTTAAGCAACTGTGCTGTGTTATTCTCTAAACAGACCATTGCAGGCCTAGAATGTTCAAGGCCTTAGTAATCCCTAGAGGCTGGAACCCTGCAGGCAGTTCTGATGACAGCAGCCTACCCAGCCTGGCCTAAGGCTGGGATTCTGCCAGAGGCGGGATGGCCTTAAGCCTGAGCCATCATTTACATGAAGTGGCTCCCCTGAGCAGCTTCAGATCTGGGGTCTGGCTCACCCCTTCCTTCTGTATTGGCTCAAGGCTAAGAGTGCAGGCACCTGTGTTAGTCTTCCCAGACTGCCACAACAAAATACCACGGACTGGGTGGCTGAAACAGCAGACATTTACCTTCTCACAGTTCTGGAGGCTTGAAGTCCAAGGTCAGGGTTCCAGAATGGTCAGGTTCGGGTGAGGGCTCTCCTCCTGGATGGTAGACGGCTGCCTTCTCGCTGTGTCTTCACACGGCACATGCACAGAGAGAGAAAGAGCTCTCTGGTGTCTCCTCTTACCAGGACACTAACCCTCTTGATCGGGGCCCTACCCTTATGACCTCATTTAACCCTACAAACTTCCTTAGAAGCCGCATCTCCAAATATAGCCACACTGGGGGCTAGATTTAGGGGGGGACACATTTAGTCCATAATAATTCTACAGGCAAATGGGCTTTCAGTCTCCACTCTCTTGGAGAACTAGCTCTGTAACCTCGAGGAAGTTCCTTTAGCTCTTCTAAGCTTCAGCTTCCTCTTGGCAAAAATGGGACAGCAATAGTACCTATCTCAGGGCATGGTAAGGATTAAATAAGATAATGTATGTGATGGGCCCTGTATACAGAAGGTGTCCAATAATTGTTAGTTCATGTTATTAGTAGGGTCCTCTGAGTTCTGAGAACGTGTTCCCTCTACAGTGGCCTTAGGAGTGCAGTGTAGCCCGACCTGCAGGATGGCCCAGGCCTGTGTGAATGGGCTCCCGGACCGGGGAGTATTTTTCCAGGGGGCCAAGCCCCTTCAGAGCCCGCTTAGCCTCCAGGGATTTCTAGCAAGGAAGTGGAAAAATACAGGTTAAGTGGTGGTGGCAGCCCAAAGGTTCTAGAGAAAGGGAGTAAATGTCAGAGCTGGTGGCAGCAGTTCCATCTCCCCCTCCATTGCCCATCTCTCCCCAGGGAGGATGCCAGAGGGAGGGACTGAGCCAGCTGCACCTGAATGAAGAATAACATTGGATTTCTTCTGGCTTCTTTTTTGCTTAAAGAAAAAGCTTTCGAACATATATTTTCAGATTAGAAAAGGTAATACAGTTTATTGTATAAAGCTTGAAAAATACAGACATCTGTGAAGAACATAAAAATCACCTGTAACCCTGTTACCCAGAGTTAGCTCTAATAACCTTTCTTTTAAGTCAAGTGGACCTGGGCCTGAAGCCCATACCCCTCCCTCCAAAGTTGTATGACCTTTAATGGGCACCTGTTATTTTCAAAACCTCTGTTTCCTGCTCCTAAAGTGGAGCTAATACTTGCTGCTTTGTTCCCACTTGGTGGGGTTGCTGTGGATTAAATGCATGTAAAGTGCCTGGCGCAGCGTGTTAATTTACTGAGAGCTCTTGTTTCTAGTGAAGACGATGCGTTTGGTTTTGTTCCAGCATCAAAGATCAGGCAAGAAACCCCACTAAGTCACTGTCGCACCACCCTTCTAGATTCTCCACCCACCAGGCGTGTGCCCTGAGCACGTGAGCAAACTAGTGTTGTCATTTACAACATTGACGTAATGACTGAGCAGTTTTATAGTTTAAGTATTCCTATTTTCCCTCTTACCTTTAAGCTACTTTAAAAGGTGAGGATTTGCACAGAGGATTAAATGTGTGTCCTCTTTCAGCCAACCTTACCACTACCATCATTTACCTCTTCTAACGCAGAGAACTTGGACCTCTCTTTTTGTAAACACACACCTGGGCTTGGCTTTGTAATGACAGAGAGAGAGAGAGACAGGGAGAGAGAGGAGACTGCATCCCCCAGACTTTCTGGGCTTCCTTTGGCCAGAGTGGCTGTGGCCATTACCTTAGAGCCAAATGTATTTTCTTATTATTGCATATGAAATTAAAACTCCAGTTTTCAGATTTTAGGGCAAGAGGTCCCCTGAAATGTGTTCTGCTTCATCCCAGATCCAGACAGTGGCTCGTGGCTGTGGCTGTCCCATCATCCCCAGTCTCTCCAGTCCGATCCTCCTCACTGCCTGGTGCCTTCCACACTAGGGGAACAGGGTCTCTTCTCCCCAGAGGTCAGAGTGATACCCAGCAAGGAGCAGATGGTCACAGAGCACAGTTGTCACTCCCAGCCACCTGCCTTGTGTTCCAGCACTCCCTCGAGCAGCAGCCTCTGAGGGCCAGCCTTTCCTGACAGCAGGAGGACCTGGTGATCGAGGCGTAGTCGAGGTGTAGCTTATACCAAGAAAGTGTAGTTGAGATTCCATGCTCTCCAGCCTGGCCAAGTTGGCAAGAAATGAATCAGCTGCGTCCAAAAGAGCAGGCTAAACTCTCCAGATATCCGACCCATGTCCTTACGGGAGGTACTCCTTCAAGAGATCCCAAGGCCTTTTCATCCTGGGACACAGCCTTCCCGGAACTTGCCTGGTGGCAGGCAAAGTGAAATGAGCTGGATGAGAGAAAATATGTTGCTTCCTTTCCTCTGTCCACAGTAATGTGCTGTATCTTAGGAGAGATGAGTGTTGTCCTGGACACAGAGTTGCCAGATATCCCAGGAAATGAATACAGAATTGGCCTACAACTGACCGCTTTAAACCATTTTGATTGTGTTAGGGTGCAACAAGTAGATGAGGTTATTCATCCATTTATTCACCAGTTTTGAGTGTCCCATACTGGATGCTGAGGATGAGGAGGGGGCAGGGACAAAGATGACTGATAGGACTTTGCCTTTGGGGACCTTAGTCTGTAGGTGGAGAGAGAATCTAGTGCCATGGAAGCAACTGATCCTGTTACGGCACAGAGAGCTTCTCAGAAGAGGGGACAACTGAGTTGGGTCCTGAAGAATGAGAAGTTTTCTGAGTACAAAGGCGGGCTTTTTGACCCCAGAGACACATGGCAATGGTGCAGTCTCCCTCCTGCTGATCATTTGCCCTATATTTTCTAAGTCTAAATGCAAATATTTTCTGTTCAGATACCTAAGGGTCAGGAGAGTTGCAGATCCAACCAGAGTGTGCTCCCTGGGTGGAATTCCAATCAACTCACATGACCATGGCTGTCTGAGCTGCCCTTGGCACCCACCCCTTTTCCTGTGTGCACCCCGTTTCACTTCCTAGCCCCCCACAGTGGCTCCCCCCCCATCTCCCACACTCTCCTCAAGTCCGCTTGCTCCTTACCGCTCCCAGGAGACTGTTAATACAGTGGATTACATTGATTGATTTTCAAATATTGGACCAGCTTTGCCTCCCCGGAATAAATCCCACCTGTGTGGTGTATAATTCATTTCAGATATTACGAATTCTATTTGCTAATGTTTTGTTAGGGATTTTGCATCTGTATTCATGAGGGACATTGCTCTGGAGTTTTCGTTTTGTGTGCTATTTTTGTCTGGCTTTGGTAGCCGGCTAGTACTGGCTTCACAAAATGAGTCGGGAAGGGTTTCCTTCTCCTCTGCCTTCTGGATGAGATTGGTGTTAATTCTTCTTTAAATGTATGGTAGAGTTCTCCAGCTTTTGAAAACTATTGATACTCGGGGCTCAATCTGGACCAAATAAATCTGAATCTCCGGCGGTGGGGCTTGGACATAGGCGCTTTTCAAAAGCTCAGATGAGCACATTGTGCACACAGCTGTGGAGCTTCAGTGTTGGTAGGGAACTTCCTGAGCCTAACACAGGAGCTGAACGAAGTAGAATCCTGTGAAGGAATGTCATGCATTAGACAGCTGTGAGACTTAGAGAATTCGGCTCTCTGAGACACGCCCGGGAGCCTCTGGCATCTTCACGACACCGTGTAATGGAGTGGAGACATTGGTCATACCAGACGTGTGGGTTTGACTTGGCTACTTGGTAGCTATAAGTTCCTTAGCAGTGTCGGCTTTCTCATCTGTAAACGCAACTCCTTGGGTTGTTTTGGGAATAAAATAGACAGTAGATGTGAAAATACTTTAGAACTCACATGGCATTTTGGGAAGGGTGATAAATGATGTTTCTGTGGGCCCCAGCTTCCCCCTTAAACTGCCTCTATGTCCTGAGTCCCAGGACGTCCCACTGGGAGGCCAGTGGTGGGGTTGTGACCTGAGCTGGCTGTGGGACCCCTTTCCTCAGGCTGGGGAGAAGCTTCTTCCCCTTCTCTGCTCACTTACTGGACCATGCAGGTTGGGCTCTGACAGGAAGGGCTGGGACCTTGGTAACAGTGAGAAGGGACTTTGACCTTGACTGGTACCCCCTCATCTTCTATAGGAACATGCTTGCCAATTCAGCGAGCGTGCGGATTCTCATCAAGGGTGGCAAGGTGGTGAACGATGACTGCACCCACGAGGCTGACGTCTACATCGAGAACGGCGTCATCCAGCAGGTGGGCCGCGAGCTCATGATCCCCGGAGGGGCCAAGGTGATCGACGCCACCGGGAAGCTGGTGATCCCCGGAGGCATAGACACCAGCACGCACTTCCACCAGACCTTCATGAATGCCACGTGCGTGGACGACTTTTACCATGGGACCAAGGTAATTATACTCCTGTGTGCTGAAGGTGTCTTCCTCTTTGGCGTCTTTATTCTGCTGCTCCAGATCAGACCCATGTGAGCCAGTGCTTCCCCTGTGTGGCTGGCAGAAGGAAGGTGTCTCAGGGGGCCACTGTGGCAACTAGAATAGGTATTTCTGGCTTAATGTCATAGATTGCCACGATTGTGGAAAAGGCAGCACTTAGGCCTGTTTTGCTGATCACATCACTTAGCCATGTACCCGGGCTGGGAACTGATTTTATGTTTCTGTTTTTATGTCATGTAATAGAAACCTAGAGGAAAAAGAGAATAAGCTGGTGTTTATTATTGTGTAGGGGAGGGTGTTGGACTGATGGATTCTTTTTATGTATAAGCTGAATTAAATCCCCAACGACTGTAGAAGACAAATATGCCTCTTCTAGATGATTAGCTGGCTTCTATTATCTCTCCTAGCTTGTTCATTATTTTTAAAAATGGCTTGAAAAGTGCTGGTGGTGGGTTCTCTTTTCAGAACGAGTTATCATGGACAATAGTTAACAGTTCCCAGGCTGGACCTGAGCTACTATAAGTGCCTGAGTGCCAAATACAAAAATTCCGGCCTGTGAAACTCATTAATTAGGAAGAAACTACATTTTACAAAAAAGAGCCACAAATGGGTTCTTTTATCTTTCCTGTGTGCTCCTGGGATCTGTGTTGTTGCTGTCATCCCTCTTTCTTATAATAATCTGTCACATGCAGGCCTCTCCTGGGACATCAGACTGTGGGCTCCCTGAGGGCAAGGCCTGGCCGTGTTCATCTGCTTTCCAGAGCCTGCCACTGACCTGGAACTAGCTACCCTGTAAATATGCAGGTAGAGGCTGGCCCTGGGGGCCCACCTCAGACAGATGGGGGCCCACTTCAGACAGATGGCCCTTAAGGTCTCCTTGAAAATACCATCCCCTTCCCAATCTAGGGGCTACAGCTAGACCCTTGGAAAACTGGGCTGTGAGGTGTCACAGTAGCCATTGCCCGGCCTATGTGGAGGCAAGGACACCCCTTGGCCTAACACTCTGGCATCTGTCTACATCTCCCACTCCAGCAGAGCCCAGGAAGACAGGTGGTATGGGGACCCTCTCTACGTCGCCTCTGAGAATTCCCTCGGGCCCTGCATGTGATGCTTTGATAATGAAATGGGGAGCCCCATTCTCTTTAACTCAGGGTCCTCTTGCAGCGTACGCTGGTAGCAGTTGGGACCTTTCTGAAGTGAGTGGGCATATCCAGCTCCCCACCCCTATGCACTGAGCCAGGCCAGGCTCATAACACAATAGACTGTTTTGTTTGCTGTTATTGTTGTTGCTATTTTTATTGAAGTGTAGCATATGTACCGAGAAGTGTACAAATTATAAGTATACAGAATTGTCACAACTGAGCACGCTTGTAACCAGCCCCCAAGTTAAGAAACCAAACATTACCAGCATCCAGAAGCGTTTTCCAGTCACTGGTCCCCACCAAGGACAGCCACAACCCTGACCTCTAATAGATTTAAAAAAAATAACAGCTTAATGGAGATATAATTCAAATACCATACAATTCACCTATTTAAAGTATACAGGTCAATAGTTTTTAATATATTCGTCATAGATTGGTTTTGACTGTTTATTACTTTATGCCAATGAAATTAAGCAGTGTGTACCCTTGTGTTGGCTTCCTTTGCTCAAAAATTCATTCTCTACTTTCTAAACCTGTTTCAAAAAAAAAAATTCATTCTCGTTGCATGGTGTTGTAATCCATTCACTTTCATTGCTTTATAGTATTCCATCCACTGTGTGATATACCACATAGTACTTATCTATTCATCAATGAGCATTTGGGTAGTTGCCAGTTTGGGGTCATTTACAAACACTGTCACTGTGAACATGTTCTTATACGTGTCTTTTGGCAAACATGTCCATATACACATTTTTTAGGCATATTCCTAGGAGCGAAATTGCTGGGTCGTAGGGTATACTTATATTCAGCTTTAATAGATGATACCAAGTAGTTTCCCAGACTGGCAACAATTTATCCTCCCAGCAGTAGTGTAAGAGAGGCCACAGTATTTAACAGTGACAAACTGGTAACCCACCAGTCCGTGCTGGGGTCCATTCTATAGTATGTTCAACCCTTGCACCAAAAATTGCAGCTTGCTGGTTACTATCCCTGCTTTTGGGATCCCTTTAATCCAGGGTCAGATGCCACACTGTCACAATGCTGACTTCCAAACTCGCAGAGGGCAGACTGGCCTTCTTTGTCTTATTTTTCCCATTGTCATCGGCTGGGGCCTCATTAGCCAAGAATGACAGACTTTTCCCAGAGAGCCATCAGCTCATTATAGTTGATGAAGCTGCGCACATGTATCTTTGTGCAAGGTGCGTACCTCTTGATCTTCTCCAGCTTCTCCTCCATGGGGGGAGCTGCCTCCAGAAAACATCTAAAGGCTGCTGTGCGATTAAAGGCCCCAGATCTCCCGTTCCTGAAGGTTCAGGTTGCCTCAGGAACCCCAATCCATGCCAGGCCCTACTTGTGGGGAATTTAAGAGACCGTAGACCGTAAGTATCTTGGCTGCTGGTGTCACCTAAACTGACATTTTTTTATATCTGTCCCCTAAGCATGCCTTGTCCCTGTGCGCCAGCCCTCATGTTGGGCCTCTGCCTTGGTGACACAGCCCCTGCCCCAGTTCTGCCTGGAGCCCTTCAGTACATCCTCCCAGCCTCCCAAGAACGAACTTCCTGCCCCTGCCCACCTCCCCTCCACTCCTGGATTTCCCCTCACGAAATGCTTCGGCTTCCTGTTGCCTCTGGTTCCTGAAAATCTCCTGGGGAGAGAAAATGCTCTCCTGCTGAAACACTGATCTGGGGACGTGTGGATTTAATTATTTACACTGCCTGTGGCGCTCATGCAGAGACTGTGCACCCTGATAGACCGCCGCTGACCTACTTAGTACACTCTGAGAAAGGTTGATTCACTTTAAGCATCTGGGTTTATAATAGAACAATAATCCCAAGGAAAAGCTCACCCGAGTGATTAACCAAGGGAGAAGGAGAGATCAAGTTGCATCTTTTTGTTCTTGACAGACACATCATGGAGCTTTGAACCCTGCACCCCCTCAGCTACTGCGTGCCTGTTGATTTAGCAGCAGCAGCCATGGCTAGAAAAACAAAACAGCTGAAAGCCTGGCCTTTCTGAGAACATCTGGGTCTTCATTGTACTCAGTCTACAGGGATTTCTCTCTAGCACTTCTTTAGCAAATGCCTCTCTGGCCTCCGCCTCTTTCAGAGGCCGTGGCAGGCTCTGCCTGGCTCGGCTCTCACAGCCAGGTCACCTGACCCTCCTCGCTGCCCCAGGCTCCGCCTCCCCAGGCCCAGAACCAGGGTTTATGGAAGGTGCTAGCCGGGACCACTTGCTTACTAATACAGACCCCATTCTAGAAGGAAGTTATCTCCATGGGGGTGCTGGTGAGGAGAGAAGCCCAGTGACACCAACTGGGTTGGTAAAGGTCCGAGATTTCGGTCAGGTCCTGGGGTCTTGTGTTATTATTCTGCTTAACTTACGTAGAAGTTACATTTATTCTTTGCTACATGTCTAATATTGCAGAATAAAGAATGTTCATACAGGCTCTTGAGCTCCACCCACCACCGATGGTTCTCCAGGGCCAGCTGGAAATACCAGAATCAGGTTTTTAACACGTTAGACACCAGCCCCTTCGCTAAGGTGTTGATAGAGGGGGCAGGCATGTGCAGCTGAAATGCGTCTTCTGCCTCCCTCTCCTCCAAAAATATTTTAAGAACTGCAGTCTAGGCCAATGATTCTCAACACTTGAAAGAGAATTACATTAGAACCACTTGGGGAATTTTTAAAAGCCCAGACCAATTAAATCAATGTCTCTACCTCTGTCTCCTCCCCCATCATCCCTGGTGACTCTAACCACTGGCAGGCAGATTATTAAGGGACTTTCTTGGTGGTTTTAAATGGCACACCATCCTGGCTCTACTGTGGTCTGCCTGACCTATGCCTGGGGTGCTCTGCCACAGCTAACATCTGGATCCCTGTAGAAGCCAGGGCCTGTCTTGCCTTGCCTCTGCTGGTCTTATGTATTTCCTTCTCTCTTTCTAGTCACATTCCAGGGTCCCATGGTTGGGCCCCCAAACCCCAGGCTGGTGTCTAGAGCCCCTGTGCTTGCTCAGATTCCCTGGCCTGGAGAGAAGAGAGAGAGAAGAGAGAGAAGTTGGCACTGATAGAGATGTCATCAAACAGAAGTCCAGGTGGGGTGGCACTCTTCTTTGAGGGCCCAGAGCCCCCCTCTTGTCTGTGCCAGGGGCTATGTAATCACAGAGACAGCCTCCCGCAAACTCAAAATTAGCATAAGCAAAACTTTCCTTACATTCAGCCTAAGGGGAAGCCAAATCCTAAGAGTGCTTATCCAACACGGGGTCAGCCTAGGGGACATTCAGTGGCATAGACCAGGACAGCCTGCCACATCTCATCCCTGATGGAGGATCCTGACCCTGCCTTCCCCTCTCCCGCTGCAGAGGCTGGGACCATGTCTGGTAGGGCCCTGAGAGACGCCTAGCTAAGACATAAATAAATTCCCTTCAGTGTTGAACCCTGCCATCATCCTTCCCAAGGATCCCATTTATCCACTGAGTAGGCGGTTTTTGCTATTTTTATCTTTGAAATTTGCTCTCTCTGAATTGAACCTTTATTTTTATTAATTAATTTATTTATGTTTTGAGACGTTGTCTTGCTCTGTCACTGAGGCTAGAGAGCAGTGGCATCATCATAGCTCACTGCACCCTCTAACTCCTGGGCTCAAGTGATCCTCTTGCCTCAGCCTCCCGAGTAGTTGGGACTACAGGCGTGTGCCACCATGCCTGGCTATTTTTTTTTTTTATTTTTTTTTATTTTTTGGTAGAGCCCAGGTCTTGCTCTTGCTCGTCTTTTTTTTTTTTTTTTTGAGACAGAGTCTCACTCTGTTGCCCGGGCTGTAGAGTGCCATGGCGTCAGCCTAGCTCACAGCAACCTCAAACTCCTGGGCTCAAGCGATCCTTCTGCCTCAGCCTCC